>RJWT010044174.1:0-11859 GCA_004365215.1 Cuniculus paca
CTCAGACAGAAGCTTTCTTCTCTCTCTCAATAAATATATCCTGCTTGTAAAAAAAAAAAAACAAAAAACTCTAGGCATAATCAAAATAAATCTACACCCAGATAGATAATAATCCAGATCCCAAAAGTTTAGCACAAGAACAGAATAGTAAAAGCTGTTAAGAGAAAACAAACAAATCACCTATAAAGGAAAACCCATCAGGATCATAATAGAGTTCTCAAAACAAATTCTCAAGTCAGGAAGAACTTGGAGTAAAGTATGTGAAATCCTGAAAGAAAACAGCTTCCAATTCAGATTGATGTGCCTTGAAAAACTATCTTTCAAAATTAATGGAGAAATAAGATACTTCCATGACAAAGAACTGAAGAAATTCATGACCACCAAAGCAACACTACAAAGGGTACTGAAAGATATACTAGACAGAGATAAAAATGATCACAATTCCAAGAACAACAACAAAAAGAAACCACCAAGCAATTAAAGGAGAAATACAGGGAACCAACTGTAGGAAAATAACATGACAAAGATCAACCAATACATATCAGTTATAACCATCAATGCAAATAGCTTCAATGCATCAATCAAAAGAAACAGGCTGGCAGACTGGATCAAGAAACAAAATCCAACCATATGCTGTATACAAGAAACACATCTAACTCAAAAGAAATTCAAAGAAAGTCAAATGATGGAAAATATCACTTCATGCAACAGGAACCCAGAAAAAAGCAGGGGTAGCAATTCTGTTTACCAACAATGTGAATTTCAAACCAAGAATGATCAAAAGAGATAAAGGAGGTCACTATGTGCTTGTTAGGGGAAAACTTCAAGAGGAGGAAATAACAATCCTAAATATGTATACACCAAATATGGGAGGAGCACACAAATATATAACACAAATATTAATAGACCTGAAAAAAAAATGAGCAATAACACAATTGTTGCAGTGAACCTTAATGCTCCATTGTCACAAATAAACAGATCAACCAAATAAAAAAAAATCAGCAAAGAAATATCAGAACTGAACCAAACCTGTGAACAAATGAACTTACTTAATGTTTACAGAGTGTTCCATCCAACAACATCAGAATACACATTCTTCTCACCTGCACATAGGACATTCTCTAAAATAGACCATGTACTAGCCCATAGAATGTACTTTAGTACATGTAAAAGAATTGAAATTACCTCCACATATATTATCTGACCATAGTGCACTGAAATTGGAAATTACTGGCAAAAGAAACCACAAAAACTCCATAAACCCATGTAAATTAAATAACACCCTCCTGAAAAACCAATCAGTCACAAATGAAACTACAGAAGAAATTTAAAAAGATCTACAATTAAATGAAAATGCAGATACAACACGCCAAAAATCTGTGGGACACAATAAAAACAGTCCTAAGAAGGAAACTTAGAGCTGTGAATTCTGACATCAGGAAAATGGAATGAGCACAAATAAACAATCTAATGTTGCACTGCAAACCTCCAGAAAAAGAAGGGAAAGTCAAAGTTCTCACAAGGGAGGACATTATAAAGATCAAAGCAGGAATTAATGCAATTGGGACTTAGAAAATGATACAAGCAATTAATGAATTGAAGAGCTGGTTCCTTGAAAGAATGAATAAAACTGATAAACTCTCAGTCAATCTTATTAAAAAAAGGAAAGAAAAAACTCAAATTCATGCAATGAGGAACGAAAATGGTGAAATCACTAGAGAGTCTGTAGAAACTGAGAAGATCATCGGTACCTACTTTGAAAATCTTTACTCTCATAGGATGGAAACCATAGAAGCAATGGACAGATTCCTAGAAATATATAAATTACCAAAGCTGAATGAAGAAACAAAAATTCTGAATAACCCAATATCTATTACTGAAATTGAAAATGTAATTAAAAACCAACACAGAAAAGTCCAGGTCTTGATGGATTCATAGCTGAATTCTACAAGAAATTTAGGGAAGATTTAGTGTCAATACTCCTCAGACTCTTTAATGAAATTGAACATGAAGCAATATCCCCTAACTCATTCTTGAAGGCAAGTATTACCCAATATAGTTCTGGAAAGAGTAGCCAGAGCCATTAGAAAAGAGAAAGAAATAAAAAGAATAAGGTTAGGAAAGGAAGAAGCTAAATTACCATTATTCATATATGACAGAATGCTCTGCATAGAAGACCCCAAAAACTCCACCAAAAGACTACTAGAGTTAATAAGCAAATTCAGCAGCATAGCTGGACACAAAGTCAACACTCAAAAATCAATAGCATTCCTATACAAAAACAACACACTCACCAAGAGAGAAATTAGGGAAACTATACCCTTCACAGTAGCATCCAAAAAAAAAAAAAGAAATACCTATGAAAAAGGAGATTGAAGAGGTTATCAGAAAATGGAAAGATATCTGTTGCTGGTGGAACCAGCATTGTGAAAATGGCCATATAGCCAAAATTTGTACACAGATTTAATGTAATCCTGATCAAAACACCATTAGCATGCCTCACAGAACTAGAGAAAACATTCCTAAAGTTCATCTGGAACCAGAAGAGAGCTAGAATCAATCCTGGGCAACAAAGGTAAGACAGGAGGCATCACAATCCCTGAGTTTAAATTCTACTACAAAGCTACTATGATAAAATCAGCATGGTACTGGAAAAAAAACAGACCTGAGGACTACTGGACCATATTAGAAGATGCAGACACAACTACAGATGCACTCAGCCACCTTGTCATTGATAAAGGGGCCCAAATATGTTCACTGGAAGAAAGACAGCCTCTTTAATAAATGGTGCTGGAAAAACTGGCTCTTTACATGCTGAAAACTAAACCTAGACCCATATCTATCACCATTCACTAAATTAAACTCAAAATGGATCAAAGATCTAAATATTAAAGCAGAAACACTCAATCTACTTGAAGAGAAAGTAAAGTAGCAATCTCGAAGACACAGGTGTAAGTAGAAATTTCATGAACAAAATACAGATCATATGGAAAATACTTGAAAAAAGCAACAACTGGGATCTCGCCTTATTAAAAAGCTTTTGCATAGCAAAATAAATCACCAACAAAGTGAAAAGACAACCCACAGAGTGGGAAAAAATTTTAGCCAATTGTTCCTCAGACAAAGGACTTACATCTAGAAAATATAAAGAACTGAAAAACATCAGGTACCCCAAATTCAAAGACCCAATCCAAAGATGGGCATCTGAAATGAATACACGCTTCCCAGATGAAGAAATACAAATGGCAAATAAACATGAGAAAATGTTCAACATCACTGGTCATTCAAGAGATGCAAATTAAACCAACACTGAGATTCCATCTCACCTCAGAAAGAATGGCCATCATCAAGAAATCAACCAATAACAAATGCTGGAGGGGCTGTGAGGATAAAGGAACCCTTCTCCACTGTTGGTGGGAGTGTACATTGGTACAACCATTATGGAAGTAAGTATAGAGATTCCTCAAAAAACTAGGATTATAGGTCCCATGAGACCCACATATTCCCCTTCTGGGTATCTTCTCAGAAGAATTAAAACCATCATACCACAGTGATATATGTGCACCCATGTTTATAGCAGCACAATTTGTAATAGCTAGATCTTGGAAACAACCCAAATGTCCATCAACTGAGGAATGGATAAAAAGGATGTGGTCTTTTTATACTCAGCTATAAAGAAGGATAAACTCAAGAGTTTTATAGGTAAATGGATGCAACTTGAGAGCATACTCATAAGTGAAATAAATTAGAGTTACATGTGTAAACATTGTATTGTCTCCCTGGTGTGAGAAACTGAAAGAGTTCTAAAACATACAATAGATATTGTGAAATGAGAAGAAACTGTTCAAAAGGAAAAAGGAGCTAGAATGGGTGAAAGAGGAAAGAACAGTAGAAAAAGGGAAAAAATGCAAGTCATCTATACTATTAGTATCTCTTAGTTCATTAAAAAGGAAAGTTTCTGCTAATATCAATTGGAGAAATTTTTATGCCTATATCTTTACCCTGAGCAACTATAAAGTTAATAACATGTAATGTATTTTTTTGTTTTGTTTTGTTTTCCAGCACCAGGGATTGAACTCACAACCTTACACTTGCCAGGCAGGTGCTTAGGCCACTGAGCTAGGTCCCTGGCCTGTAATGTATTTTTAAAAGTGATAAAATCAAACAGAGTAGAATAAAAATATTGATCGATGAGTTTTGTCAAACAAGAGTCAACCAAAACCTTTTGAATGACCAATTTATCAAAGAAATAGAGTCCATGAAAAGGTACCAAACAGAAATACTAGAGATAATTCTATTGAATATATGAGTAATAGAAGTGGAGAAGGTCAGATCTAGAAGACAAATCTGATGAATGAAATCCTATACTTTAGATATTGTAAAAATAACAAGAGAGCAAGGAAAGTTGATTCGACAGCTACTAGATGATGCTAAGAAGACTAATCTCAGCTTAACTGGAGTTAGAGAAAGTCAATGAACAGTCTGCATGGAATGAAACTTCTGTTATGAGAAATCATAGCCAAAAACTTTCCAAGTATAGGAACAGAATTCAACATACAGATAAGCAAGGTGCTGGGATAGTGGCCTATAATTTGCTGAGGCAGGAGGATCACTGTCAGTTCAAAGTCATCCTGGACTACATAGCATATTTGAGGCCAACCTGAACTACACAGTGAGACCCTGTCTCAAAAGCAAAAGTTCCCCTCAGATAACAGAGGTACATAGAATCCCAAATAACCATGGACCAGAGGATAAGCTATGCACAACACATAATAATCAAAATGCCAGAGGTTCAGCACAAGGACAGAAACATATAAGCTGTCAGAGAAAAATAGTAACTCACTTATGAAGGCAAACCCACTAGGATTACAGCAAATTCTTCAACACAAACTTAAAGACCAGAAGAACCTGGAGTGAAGTGGTTCAAGACCTTAAAAAAAAAAACTTTTACCCAGATAAATGTCTTGCAATACTATTTTTTTAAATTTAATTTTAAAGGGAAAACAGAGCAATAAAATGAATCAAAACAGAGGTAAAACAGTAGGAAATATACAATAGTTATTATATTGCATATTATTGTCCTCTGAATAGTTGCTCAGCTGTAGGCTTGCAAAGTCAATCAAACGACACAGTTCCTCCACATCAGCCGGTTGGTCACCAGAATGGGGGAGGGGAGTGTTTGCCTCTCCCTAGCCTGCAAGGCGCCCTGCTCACAAGTGGGGACTTAGCTTCCTTCCTTGTTCTTCCCGATCCATGCTCTGACTCATAATACTATTTTTCAAAACATATATATATATATATATATATATATATATATGGCAAAGAATACTTTAAGAATGAATGTAATCATTATGGGTCATGTATATGAACTAAAGAAAAGTAAAAATGGTGGAGAGAGGGAGGTAACAGGAAGGGGGAAAAAAGGATCAAGATATGTTAAGTATGTGATCCTACTCCCTAAAATGAATATAAACATTATGTACTACAAACATATACTACTAGAAAAAGAAAGAAAAGGATTCATGACCACCAAACAGGCACTCAAAAAATTCTCACGAATACCCTAGATAGAAACCATGAAGATAACTATGACAAAAAGCCCAGTGGAGTGAATGTAAAAAGCAGGACGTCCAGTTAAAAAGTTTTTAAAATAGAAATAAAATATAAAAATATTGCATTGATAAGAATAAGTTAACAGGCCACTGCTGGACAGGGGACATCCAGAGCCAAGCCTTTCTTCGTGAGTCAGCACCATCAAAGACTGCAGGGACAGAGAACAAGCCCTGCCCCTCCCGAACCAGCACCATGTGCAGGCCGCTGCCGGACAACACACATCCAGGGCCAAGCCTTTCCCCATGGGCTGCTGCTGGTAGGGGGACAGCTAAATCATAGCCCTTTCTGGCTCATGGGCTGGCAAACAATAAGTGCAAATCCCCCACACCCCCATAAGCGACCGGCTGATCCAGAGAAACACAGGCTGTGATGATAGCTATCAAGGTGAAATGCAATCAGACACCTGTGGTGCTTTGGTGTTTCACTGACCTTGCAGGTCTAGGGCCAGTGGTCTGATCATCTGTTCAGAAGATAGTGGTATGCAGCATGGCATCTATGGAGGGGTCTCCTTCTGAGGGTGGTAGCCATTGTTGTTTCCCTATAGTCTCATTTTAAAGTCCTACATCGTTCATTGTTTTGTTGGTTGGGTTTTATTCTCTTTTGCTTTGTTTGATTATGCTATATCCGGTGGAATGAGCAGCTATTTCAAAGATAGTAAGATATATATGGTAGTCATTTTGAATTTACTATTGTCTTATTTTGAAGTCCTTTATTGTATCCATTGTTTTGTTTTTATTGTTTCTATTCTATTCTGTTCTGTTTGATTTTTACTATGTCCAAAGGTATCCGCAGCTATTTCAAAGACAACAAAAGGCATTGTAACTATTGTTGATTTTGTAATGTTGTGAAGTCCTATATCATTTACTCTGGTTTGTTCTGATTGGTTTTATTGTTTTATTTTCCTTGGTTTTATCCTCTTTAAAATGAAAAAAGAGTAAGTTAATAACTTTCAGTTGTAACTCTAGCCATAAATGGCCTCAACCCTCCAATTAAACTATATAGCTGGCCCTGGATCAAAAAAAACAAAACCTAATGGTATGCTGCATACAAGAGACATATCTAATCCAAAAGGAAATTAATAGACTAAAAATCAAAGGATGGAAAATGATATTCCATGCATTAGGAACACAAAAGTAAGCAGGTTAGCTATCTTATTTTCAAAGAGGACTTCAAGCTAAAACTGATCAGAAGCAAAGAAGGTCATTATATACCAGTTAAAGGAACAATTCAACGGAAAAGATAACAGCATATATGCATCAAGTTCTAGTGCACACCCTACTTTATAAAACAAACAGTAGTGTATATGTAAGATCAAATAAACATCAAAACAATCATGGGGGAGTCAGTATTCCACTTTAACAAATAGACAGGTGACCTAGATAAAAAATCAAGCCGGGCGTGGTGGCTCACGCCTGTAATCCCAGCACTCAGGAGGCTGAGACAGGAGGATCATTGTGAGTTCAAGACCAGCCTGGGCTACAAAGTGAGCTCAAGGCCAGCGTGAACAGCACAGTGAGACCCTGTCTCAAAAAGACAAGGGCCAGGGATTTAGCTCAGTGGACTAAGCACCTGCCTGGCAAGCATGAGGTCATGAGTTCAATCCCTGGTGCTGCAAAAAAAAAAAAAAAAAATCAAGAAATATCAATAGTTTCCAGGTGAGGTGGCACATGCCTGTAATCCCAGCACTCGAAGCAGTAGATCACTGGGAATTTGAGGCCATCCTGAACTTTATAGTGAATTCAAGGCCAGTTCCAGGGGGTTTAATGAGAGCCAATCTCAAAAAAACGAAGCCAAAAGAAACCTCTGAACTGAGGTGCACCTTCTAACAAATGAATTTAGATATCTACAGAGTGTTTTAATATAAAGTTTTCTCAGCAACACTTGGAAATTTCTTCAAAACAGACCACATACTAGCCCATAAATTATGCTTAAATACAAAAGAATCAAACTAAATCCATGCATATTGTAATACAATGAAACTAGAAATCAATGATAAAAGAAACCAAATTTTTTTCAAATACCTGGTCATTAAATATCATACTCTAGAAAAATCAATGAACCACAGAAGAAATCAAGGAAGAAATTGAGCAATTCCTGGACTCAAATGACATAACAGAGCCTATGGGACACAACAAAAGTAGTTGTAAGAGGAAAGTTTTTGCTGTGAATGCTTACATTAGAAAAGCAAAGCAAGCACAAATAAATGACCAAATTATGTATCTCAAGGTACTAATAAAACAAGAAAAATCTAAATACAAAGCTAGTTAAAGGAAAAAAATTATAAAGATCAGAACAAACATTATTGAAATTGCCTTAAAAAAATAATAAAAAGACTCAAAGTATCAAAGTGCTGGTTCTTTTAAAGAATGAACAAAATAGACAAACTTTAGCCAAATTTACCAAAAGAAAGACAGAAATAAAAAAGATAAAATCACAATGAACATGACTGATGCCCAAAATATTACTAAACACTACTATGAAAACTTACACTCCAACAAATTGGAGAAACTAGAAGAAATGGACAGATTCTTAGACATACGTGAATTACCAAACATGAAGATATAAAGATATAAATTACCAACCAAGAAGATATAAAAACACTGAATAATCCAAAAACAATGAAATTGAGACAGTAAAACAAACAAATGAACAAAAATGAAACAAAATAAAACAACATATCAAGTTAGAAAACCCAGGACTCAATGTATTCATCACCAAATTGTACGAAAACTTAGGAATGATCTAATATTATTATTCCTGAAATTCTTTAATAACATTGAAAAGGAAGGAGTGCTGCCAAACTTATTCCTGCAAAATAGTATTATCTTGATTCCAAAACCAGACAAGGATCCAACTAAAAGAGGAAAAGAGCAGGTCTGTCTCTTTAATAAGCATAAATGCAAAGATGTTTAACAAGTTACTGGCAAACAGAGTGCAATGAATCATTTAAAAGATGATATATACATCATGACCAATTAAGATTAATCCCAGGAATAAAAAGATGGTTCACATACACAAACCAATAAATGTATTACATCACCCACACAGAAGCAAGGACCAAAAAAATGACATAATCATCTTAATAGATGCAGAAGAGCCTTTGACAAAATCTAACATCCATTCATGATTTAAAAAAAAAAAAGCCTAAAGACAATAGGAGAAGGGTGCTATCTCAATCTGAAAAAAGCCATTATGGCAATATCATAATAAATGAGAAAAACTATAAAACTTACCTTTTAAAATCAGGAACAAGACAAGAATGTCAGCTATCACCACTCCTGTTCAAGATAATACTCAAAATATTAGCCAGAGCGATCAGGCAAGAGAAAGAAATAAAAGGAATACATATGGGAAAGGAAGAAGTAAAACCAGCATTATTCACAAATGACATGATCCTTTAGATAGAAGACCCAAAAAATTCTGCAAAAATCTCAAAACTAACAACCAAATACAGAAACGTAGCAGAATACAAAATCACCACAGGAAAACCAGTATCATTCCTATACACTAATGAACTCACTGAGAAAGAAATAAGGAAAACAATGAAATTCAAAATAACTTCAAAAAAAAAAAGAGTTAATCTTAAAATTAACCTAAGCAAGGAAATGAAAAACTTCTATAATGAAAACTACAGCACTCCATAAAGGGAGATATCTCAAAAAGGACATCAAAAAGTGGAAAGATATCCCGGGTTCCCGGATGGACAGAACCAGTATTTAAAAATGGCCGTACTTTCAAAACTGATACATGAATTTATTGTAATCTGAATCGAAAGATCAACATTCCTCACATAACCTTGAAAAGTTATCCTAAAATTCATATGAAACCAAAAGAGACTCAGACTAGCAAAAGCAATCCTGGGTAACAAGAGCAAAGCAGGAGACATTACAATTAAGAATTTCAAGACACATTACAAAGCTACACTGATTTAAAAAAACAAAACACAAGGTACAGCCACAAAAACTGGTGTATGGATTAATTGAACAAAATAGAGAAAGCAGAAACAACCATAGGTAAATTCAATCCTCTGATCTTTGACGAAGACACCAAAAGCACATACTAGAGGAAAGAGAACGAATCTTTAACAAATGGTGTTGGAAAACTGGTTACACACATGCAAAAGAACAAATCCAGAGCCATATCTGTACCAAAATAAAAATAAAATGGCTCAAAGATCTAACAGCGACACCTGCTACAGCACAGGAGGCACCTGCTGCAGCACAGAAGCTCCATGGACTACATGCCAGCAGCCCTGTCAAAATGACAACTCTTAGCTGGCTCTGCATCCTGGTTTCCCTCAACATGAGAGCAAAGAGGCAGCTACCGCATGACTGACCTGATCATGGATGAGGGCCAACACCCCAGAAGAGAAGATAAGCCCCAAAGAGTCAGCAGCTTCAGGAGAAATCATGGATGGACCAGCAGTGCTAGCCCCCAGGAAAGCTCACAGATGTTGTAAACTACAAAAACAGCATAGGGTTTTATCCTGAGAATGACTTTTTCACTGTGGGATACAATTGGAGAAGAAATCCAGTACTGCGCCCACCATATTGCTAGAGAATTTTAATCAGGTGCTATTTTGGGAAATGGCTGACACTGTGGGACTGAGCCACAGAACACCTCTATTACAGCTTCACTCTGGGACTTCAGTATTAGCCTACCACAGTGACTGAGTGAGAGACAACCACAAGAGACAGATGGGTAGAGGGTGAGGGCTAAACATAGATTCCCTTGAGTTCAACCTCAGGCCAGGAAAGACATGGGGCCCACATTCCATGGGGGGGAGGTCAAGCCCAGTGGGTGTGGCTCTCAGAAAAGCTGGATCTGAAGGTGATGACATTGAGTCCAGTGCTCTGCTTGAAACTCTGCCTTACTGACTACACCTAGCAAAAACCAGTGTCTGATTCCTTCTTCATGTAGCACTGTGAGCAGGGATGAGACTCAGCTTGCACAGTTCTTGTGGTCTAGGATTTACAGACAGAGGAACTTTTGAGCAGGGGTCCACCTCACAAACCCACAGACTATAAAAGAAAGGTGGAAAGGACTGTGATTTGCTGTATTCTAACACTGCAAATCCTGGAAGGGAACCACTCATTTTAAAATACATATAATTTTTTTTATTTTAAAGAGAATAAAATGGAACAAAACAAAATAGAGAACAGAACAAAGCAGATGAGAACAGAACAATACAAGCAATATAGACCTTTAAAACAAGACAACAGGAAATCAACAATGGCTACCATCGTGTCTCTTGTTTTCTTCAAAATAGTTGTTCATACCTTCACACACAATCATAAATTTTGAGCCATTTTTTTCTGCTTTATTGGTTTTTCCTGTGTGTGTGTGTGTGTGTGTGTGTGTGTGTGTGTGTGTGTGATGATGGTGGTGGTGTTTAGAGCCCCCCATTTTCCTTT
Organism: Cuniculus paca; assembly: GCA_004365215.1. NCBI lineage: Eukaryota > Metazoa > Chordata > Mammalia > Rodentia > Cuniculidae > Cuniculus > Cuniculus paca. The sequence goes on from RJWT010044174.1 coordinate 11,028, forward strand.
TCTTTTTTCCAACATGGTCATTCTTTTCTTTTCTAGCTCTGTCTTTCAATCATTGTCATGATTTTTCATTTTTTAACCTTTAGTTTATTCTGTTTTGCTTTTTTCTCCCTTTTTATTGTTGACTTTTCTGTTACTTTAATACTTTTAATATCCTTTTATTCTGTAACAGGATCATTTATTTCAATTTTACCACCTCTTTTTTTTTTTATCTTGAAAAGAATACAACCAAACAACACAAAACAGAGTAAAGTCAATCAAAACAAAGCAATGAACATGGAACATGACCTTCAAACAGGGCAAAAAACAATCGACAAGGCCACCACAATGCCTCCCGTCATCTGCAACACACCTGCCCACACCATCAGGGACAAGCAAAATCAAACAAAATACAACAAATTAGAACAGTAGAAACAAAACATAACAAAACAAACAAAGCAGAAAAATGTAAGCAATACAGAATTTCAAGATACTAGCAAAACAGCATTGGCTACCATAATATTTGCCGTCTTCAGAATAGTTGCCTATACCCCCAGACACACCACAATGAAACCACACAGAACAAAGTAAAATCAATCAAAACAAACAATGAAAGCCATACAGGGTTTCTAAACAAGATAATTGGATATCCTCGATGGCTGCAACTATATATTTTGTCATCTCTAAAATAGCTGTCCAAGGGCTGGGGATCTAGCTCAGCAGTCTAAGCGCCTGCCCGGCAAGCACAACGTCGTGAGTTCAATCCCCGGTGCCACAAAATGAAAAAAAATAAAAAATAAATAAATAAATAAATAAAATAGCTGTCCATGCCATCAAGCATAATAAAATCAAACAA
>RJWT010044175.1:0-11833 GCA_004365215.1 Cuniculus paca
GAAGTAATTTTCCTTTCAGAGCCTATGGCAAATGAGTTTACCTTATGGCTAGGAAAACTGAAGCCCTCACAAAAGAGAAAAATGATTTGCTATCAGAAAGATACTATAGAGAAAATTCTTTTTTTTTTTTTTTTTTGGCACTGGGGATTGAAATCACGACCTTGCACTTGCCAGGCCGGCGCTTAGGCTGCTGAGCTAGATCCCCGGCCCTGCTGTTTTTGAGACAGGGTCTCACTATGCCTTTCAGGCTGGCCTTGAGCTCACTTTGTAGCCCAGGCTGGTCTCGAACTCACAACAATCCGCCTGGCTCAGCCTCCCTAGTGCTGGGATTACAGGCGTGAGCCACCACGCCTGGCTCTATAGAGAAAATTCTTAACAAGGTAAAAAAGTTTCAAAATTCTGGCTCTTAAGAGTAAATTATTCCAGGGCTGAGGATGAGCTCAGTGGCAGAGCGTGTATCTAGCATGCATGCGCCCTGGGTTCCAGGCCCAGCACTGCAAAGAGCGGATTATGCCCCAGTCACATTTCAAATTACATACTGATGCTACCTACCACTTTCCTCCAGCAAAAACTACACCACCATGGATGTGTATCAATGCCTTAAAAAAAAGTATCAGTTCTTTTCATTATAATGGACTTTCTAAGAGTACAGGCATAATTTGAAATGAAAGAGTATAGCCTGAGCCACAGAATCATACCTTTGGGGCAACCTGGGACTAAGACTTGATTTTACTAGTTTACAAAAGTATATAAAATTTTAACTCACTAATGAGCATAATAGATTGGGAGTTTTACAAAAGTTAAAGAGCACAATTCTGTTTTCCAGTTGTTAGAAACAATCCAGTAAATGTCTTCTTTTAAATGTATTTTATTGGTGCCTATTAATTTTATAAAATATGGGTTTCAATGTGGGATTTTATATATGCACATACTCTGACCACAAGCATCCTCCCCTACTGCCCTCTCATGCACTTCTCCATTCCCTTTCTCTTATCTAACAGCAGTATACCTTCTATTCTCACATCATGTTTTTAGATTGCACATACTAGGGAAAACGGGCAATACTTGTCTGAATCTGGTTTAATTAGTTTAACATGTGGATCTCCAGATCCATCTATTTTCCTGCAACATAATTTCATTCCTCTTTACAGTTAAGCAATACTCTGTGGGGTAGGTATATCACAGTTTCTTTATCCATTCGTCTGTGGATGGGCACCTAGGCTAGTTCCATATCTTGGCTATAGCGAATTATGCCACAACCAGTACGGGTATGAGGTGTCCCTGTAGTATTCTGACTTTAATTCTTAGGATATATGCCAAAGGATGGGCCATACAGCAGTTCTATTTTTAGTTTTTTGAGGAACCGCCAGACTGACGTCCCAGTAATTTATATTCTGACCAGCAACGTGAAGAGTTCCCTTTTCTCTTCATCCTCACCAGCATTTACTGTTGTTTGTATTCATTTTTTTGCCTTTCATTTTCTTTTCAAATATTGACAAGTCACTAACAAATTTATGGTGTAGAACATGATATTTAATAATTTATGGTGTAGAACATGGTGTTCTGAAATATGTGAACACTGTGGGATAAATTAGGCTAAATAATATATTATGTCACACTTTTTTGTAATGAGAACACTTACAATCTATTCTCCTAGCAATTTTCAAGTATATGACATTGTTGTTAACTAGTCACCATGGTTTATAATGGGTCTGTTGAGCTTAGTCATCTGAATTGAAAATTTGTATCCTTGACCAAAATCTCAACTTCTCCCCAACACAAACTATTAGAAAAATAAGCTTATTATACAATAAAGTAAATTTATACCATTTCTCCTTAATATATCAAAGTAGTAAACCCTAATTAAGCTTCTACTCATTCCATGAAAGCTCTTCCCAACTATCATAATTTTTTTCAAAACAACAGTCTTCAATTGGAGGCTTTCTTAGTGACGGCTGTGATTATTATTTATAAAATGTATGCATCAAGGTACTGTGGTATCAGTAAGGTATACAGCCCTATGAATGGCTACTAAGTTACCAGCTGTCACAGCACAAAACTAAGTTAATTTATAACAAACTAAATCGACCAGGCTGAGGATGTAGCTCAATGCTAGAGCATGTGCTTAGCAAGCACAAGGCAATGGGTCTGATCCCAGCAACACACAGGCCCAGAGGAATTAAAGTGCTCAACAGTATCAGGACGGATTAACTCGCTCTGAGTACTCTTGGTATTTTCCTTTGAAAATGTCCTTTTAAAATAATCAGAAGACTCAGCAATTCCACTTGGTCTTCCAGAGAATCACTATTATTGGCACCCATAAAAACTGGACATCTTCAATTCAAATAATATCCCAATGAAATTTACACAGAACACATGACTATTATTAGATTTGATTCCTTCTTTAGTTCCAAGAATGAGGTAGGATGTTTTGAATACTTACCTACTTACACAATTTTTAAAAATTAAATATTTGGAAAATAGAAAAACTTAAAACTAAGTTTCAAACTAAAAATATAAGCTTTTAAAAATTATCTACTTGGAAAATAAAAAATATGCAGCACAATAACCAAACAACAGCATGAGGACTTGCATACCTATCTTCGTTCTTGGTTTCCAAAGGAGGGGCAGGGCCCCTTGATTGGCCAAGGGGGTCAAAGGCAGAACCTGAGACACAATTCAAGAGTTCATATTTCATTTTCAACCCAACACAAGTGAAGAAAATATGAAAATGTGAAATTTGTATGAAGAATTTACCTACTTATTAAATGGTTTAATTACCTATTTATTAAATGGATATAACATTTATTATGGTTACATAAATATTATATATACCAAGAATTGCTAAGATTTATTTTAACATGCTTTCATAAAACTCATGGTTTAACATGTAAAAACAAAAATCAGATATGCTGCCACTATCTACTCTCTCTTGCACTGATCTATATCAACTCTAAAATCATCAGTCATGTAAATATAACTTGGCATTGGATTTCTAATTTTCTTTATTGGTATAACAAACATTTTATCGTAGTCCTATGTTTTAATTACATTTAACTTTTCTACATTTATAGTGTTTTTATCTTTCATTTCTAAACATAACTTACATAAAGTAAAATGCCCATGTTTTAAATACACAGTTTACACAGTGGAACACCATCCCTGTGGAACAATTTCATCATCCTTGTCCTTTCTTTTCCTTCTTTTTTTTTTTTCCTTTTGAGACGGGTCTCACTCTGTAATTCAGGCTGGCCTTGAACTTGCTATGTAGCCCAGGCTGGCCTCGAACTTGTGGCAATCCTTGTGCCTCAGCCTACCAAGTGCTGGGATTACAAGTGTTTGCTACTGTGCCCAGCTCCTTTTCCTTTCTTAATGGTACCTAAAATAATGATCAGATATAATCAATGACATTTTAAATTTTATTTAATATAGTAATGATATTTATATGCTCAGCATCAGCACAAATTTTAAGAGATCTGAAAAAAATGATCAGTAGAAATGGCAAAACAAACCTCTCAAAGCTGCTTTGGTAAACCCAGCTGCTCTCACCGCTGTCATGGGTCTAGTAACTCCATCCTTCAGAGAAAAGGAATTATTTTAAAATATTCTTAAACAAGATCAACCACTGCACATAACATACATCTTAATATACCCCTAGTTTTAATACTTATTTTAAAATTACTATCCACTTGCTCCTTTCTTCTGCCTCCTTATATATCAATCCTATCTCTACTTTCTCTTTCTGCTGTAAAATTTCATTCCTTGAGCCAATTGGACTGCTCTCAGTTAAAAGAAAAAAACCCCCACAAATTAGCTTATTAGTTAGTTGCTCTGCTACTTTTAGCTGTTCAATATGCCCATGAGAGAAACCACGGAAATTGTTATAAGTGGTATCATAGGAAGAAAAGCTGCTTCCTGATACAACACATAAACAGACTAGCAATTCTCTGTCCACTCCCCAGTGGGATTTATCTTGAGACCTGAGTAAATCCAAAGACAGCGTGCCTCCAAATAGTTACAACAGCCCAAACTAGAGCCCACAAATTAAAGAAGCACAATCACTATAAAAGCAACATTTTATTTAACATCTTAAAATATAAAATAGGGGGAAACTTTGGTAATAAATTCTAAGTCATAAGAAAGGCACAAAATTGACATGTGACACAGGTACCTGAATAGCTCCTGTCATTGGTCTTCCCATTGATGACATCAAGGATGTCTTAGACTAGTAAACAGAAAAGTCAGTCAAAAGACACCTAAAAACAGCCACCTTTAAATTTACAAATATTTTCTTCATAATTGTTTTCTTCATTCTATTGTTCAGTAAACTGGAATATACTTTTCCCATTTATCACCTGAGAATATGGGATCAAACTAAGACACAAGTAGGCAAACAAACTATAACCTGCACCCTTTAAATGAAGGTCCTTGGAATCCGCTCTCACGCTGTCTGGCTGCTTCACATTACAAGTGCAGAGATGGATGAACGGCAGCCACAAAGACCATCTGACTTGCACTGCCAAAGTTGCTGACCCTTCACAGCAAAACCTTGCTGTTTCTCATTCTGACACAGCATACACTTGGGCCAATTAATAAAAGCGTGATTCCTCCGACGCACTTGGTTATGTAATACAGAAGGCTGCTGGGTTCATTCATACGAAGGACATTATGGAAGCAAGTGCCTGGAGCTCTGGGTTCTCAAATCATTTCTGACCCCTTAGAAAATTTTACCATAAAGACTAGGAAATGCTGTTCTACCCAATGCTTTACTTATTAACTGTTTGGTTTTTTTTAATTATAAACACTATTACATTTAAACAACATCCAGCTTCACATAAAATATATGAATGGAAAACACATAAGACTTGGTTGTATTATGTAGAAATAATAAACAGAAGTCAATCAACAAACAAGGTTTACAAATGGAAAAGGGTAATAAAATATTTCGGATGTACTTGCAAGTCAAGAATAAAATGTTCAAAGGTGTTAAAAGCAATGACCTTTTTAAATGTTCACAACTATCCAAAGTGGGAAATATATCTGGGTCATGAACTGAAAAACAGCCAAAAACAATTAGAACTACCTAATGTGAGCTTATGTATAAGAAAATGCATCTTAATATTTTCAGCTTACAAAAACCTACCCCATATCCAGTAGCTATAGGTCTAGTAACTGCCGTGCTTGGTATTTTAGCAGTTATCTTGGGGAAGAAAAAGAACATAGTTAACAGGATTCAGATTAAGTTATATAATAGAAAGTTGGAAAAGAAAAATACAATCTCATCAATAAATATTTTATATAATACTTAGTCTGAGTGCTTCTACACTTTCAACATTAGGGAGCTTGGTTATCTGAAGGATCCCGAAGAAGACTCGATTTCAAATCATTTTAAAGGAGACGGGACAGCAGGCTGGCCTGAGCTGTCAGTAAGGACCTGTTTTATGCCTGCATCGAGAGTACTCGTGACAGCTTACATGCACACATGGTGCTGCCAGTCATGAGCCCAAAAAACAGGCATACAATTTGGGGTCTGGGCACCTAGAATGGAGTCTCATCCCCCTTAACTAACTGTGCTTATTCTGTACATTTGAACCTAAATTTGCTCACCTTTTGAATAAAGATACAAAGTATACTGATTACAAAATTATAGATGAAATAAAATAAAACCACATGAAAGTATCCTAAAATGCTAGTTGCTGAACTTATTGTCTGAAATATTTGACTAAATACATCATTCATGGACATAATCTACTTTGGGTAGAATTTTAAAAACTTAAGAACTAAGAATAAAAAGTCTGGGGACAAAATATTTTTTTGAAAAAATCAGTTTGAATGCACTAGAAAATCATTAAGTGAAGAACTACAAGTTCTTCAACTAAGGAAGATGGGACAGATAGAGAGGAAGCTTGCACTGGGGCTGTTTCTCTCCTTCAGGTACCTGTTCATTCTGAAGGCATGGCTGAGAAAGCAGAGCATGGCTTCTGACAGACTCACAGGCTGAAAAAATGAACACAGGAGTTGAGGGAATCCTCCAGGCTTGTGATCTCAAAAGGCTATACCCTAAGGCTGAAAGATAAATGGAAGCATACCATTCTTCAAAAAGGCTGAAGTCCAATTTAGAATTATCTCAAATCCAACTGGATTAAGGTGATCAGAGAGTCCTACTGCTGCGAGGGTCATCAGTAAAAGCAAATCCTCCCCAGTGAAAGATAAGATCCTTGAGTGGTATGCTAGCCAATGGAACTCTCTGTGGGAACAGAAACACTCTTGTCTTTTCTGACAAGAGAGCTAATGGTCACAGACAGAGTTACTGGTATTTGAAATCAGGCTAGTGCAATAAGGACTTGAATTTTAAATTTTACATAATTTAAATGGAAACAGTTTTGTGTGGCAGTTGGCTGTAACATTGGACAGCACAGGCATAGAATAATAAATTATCTCTATATAATTTTTTGCTTACAGTGTCTGATATTCAATCAAAAACAACCAGACAGAGACTGGGGATGTGGGTCCTTGGTAGAGCAGGCACAGGCCCTAGGTTGAATTCCCAGTACAACAACAAATAAAAACAACAGATAACAAAAAGTAACAGCAACAACAACAAAAACCACAAGTCACACAAGAGGCAAGACACCCTAACCAAAAAAATCAAGAGACACAAACAAATGGAAAGAAATCCACAAAGGGATACAGATAATGGAAATACCACACACAGATTTTAACATACCCATGCTTTCATGAGAGAAGACAAAATTAATGATTTTAGCAGAGAATTAAAAATAACAGAAAAAGAATAAATGCAAATTGTAGAACTGAAAATAATATAAAATTGTGACACTGCTCATGAAGAATAAAATTACTAGTTTACACTAGACTTCAGAAGATAAGGATGAGTACTGTACTCTGTAGAGCAACACTGAGACGATGGTCTTTAAAGAATGCAAACCACCAAAATAACAAAAGAGAGAAGTGAGGTAACTAAAACAGACAAGGCAAAAAAAGAGAAAGAAAAATGAAACTTAAAGGAGGCAAGAAAAAACAAAAAGCAAATAAGATAATAAATTTTAAGTTAAATATAAATAGGATGATATAAATATAAATATAAATGAATAAGATGGTCAAACTGTACTTAGAAAACAACTCCCTGCCTGGGCTCCACCCAGCCTCGCAGGAGCCGCAGAGCAGCCATAGCTCTGGGCCTGGCGTGAGCCACAAGCCAAAGGCACGCAGAGCAAAATTCACCTAGCTATGCAGCTTGGGACCTCAGGAGCAGCCTGGTAGGGACCGGCGCCAATTCCACCATCCACCCAGGACATTTGGAGCATCCCTGGGGTCCTGCCTGGGCTCTGCCCAGCCTCGCTGGATCAGTGGAGCAGCCGCAGTGGTAGGCCAGGCTGGAGATGAATGCGTGCACTGTGAATTTAACCTAGCCTTGGAGCCTCCTAACCTTGCAGGGTACCTTGTGGGGCTCTACCCTGCATCCTCAAACAGCCAGAGAGCTTTGGAATACAAAGTGTGGCGTGCTAAGGTCCACCTGGCATACTGCCCCTTCTTAGAGTGCCTTCAAGTAACCCTCTGTATCGGTAAGGCCTGCCTAACACCCCTTCTCAACTGAGGAAATTCCCTGCAGTACAGACAGCCATCCTCAACCCAGGAAACAAATGACACTTTTCATTCACCTGCCATAGGGGAATACAGGAAAATGACAAAATGAAAGAGCAAAATGCAGTCTCACACCTCCAGTCCATCTCAAACAAGCCTAAGAGACATGGACATAGAAGAAAGTATAAGCCATACACCTGAAACTTCTGAAATGATAGCAACTGAAGTAAAGAAACAACTCCATGAAGCTGTAAAGGAACAGAGATTAGAAATAATTTCCCAGGTAAAACAAGAGATGATAAGCGTAATGAAAGAAATGCTAAACACATCTAAAGAAGATATAGTTGGAAAAATAGAGGAGCACTGCAAAAGGATGGAAACCCTAAATGAACAATATAAGAAAGAATTAGAATGCATGAAACACATTCAAAGAGATATCCAGGAAATCAAGAATGCCATCGAAAGCTGGCAAAGCTGCCTCAATGAATGTGAAGATAGACTTTCAGACCTTGAAGACATGATTGCAGTTAGCGAGGAACAAATAAAACATCTTTTAAAAATAACAACGAATCAGGAAATAGCAATTCAGCAGTTGCAAGATGGTGCAAAGAAAAACAATACAAGATTGATAGGTGTAAATGAAAAAGGAGACAATGCAAATGATATAAAAGCACTATTCAGAAAATAGCTGAAAATTTCCCAAATATGGGAAAGGAAACTGACATACAGATAAGTGAAGCATATAGAACTCCAACTACCCATAACCAAAATAAATCAACACCCAGACATATAATTATCAGCATTCCAGAAATTCAACTTAAGAACAGAATATTAAATGCTGTTAGAGAAAAGAAGCAAATCACATATAAAGGAAAGCCCATCAGAAGCACAGCAGACTTCTCAACACAAACAATGAAGTCAAGAAGAGCATGGAGTGAAGTAGTTCAAGTTCTAAAGGAAAACTACTTTCAACCCAGACTGATGTACCCTGCAAAACTATCTTTCAAAATTGATGGAGAAATAAGATATTTCCATGACAAAGAGCAGTTGAAGAACTTCATGACCACCAAACTAACCCTGCAAAGAACACTGAAAGATACCCTAGAAACACATGAAAATAGCTACGACTTCAAGAAGATCAACAGAAAAAAACACCAATCAGGGCAAACAATTAAGTAGAAGGAAAGGGAAAAGAAACCACCTCAGAAAGATAACATGACAAAAATAAGCCAATATATATCAGTTATAACCATTAATGTAAATGGCCTCAATTCACCAATCAAAAGAAACAGACTGGAAGAATGGATCAAGAAACATCCAACCATATGCTGTCTACAAGAAACCCAATCTAACCAGAAAGGAAATTCAGAGACTGAAAGTCAAATGATAGAAAACAGTACTCCATGCAACAGGAACCAAAAAAAAACAGGGGTAGCTATTCTGTTTGCAGAAGATGTGAACTTCAAACATATAATGGTCAAAAGAGATAAAGAAGGTCACTACATACTGGGTAGGGGAAAACTCCAACAGGAAGAAATAACAATCTTAAATATATATGCACCAAATATGGGAGCACCCAACTACATAAAACAAGCATTAATAGAAATGAAAACTCAAATAAGCAATAACACAATTATAATGGGAGATTTCAACACACCCTTGACACAAAGACACAGATCAACTAGACAGAAAATCAGCAAGGAAATAACAGAACTGAATTAAACTTGGGAACAAATGGACCTGGTAGACATGCACACAGTTTTTCACCCAACAACATCAGAATATAGGTTCTTCTCAGCTTCACATGGGACATTCTCTAGAATAGACCATATACTAGCTCATAGAACATGCTTAAGTAAATGCAAAGGAATCGAAATTATCCCACATATACTATCTGATCACAGTGCTTTCAAACTGGAAATTAATGACAAGAGAAACTGCAAAAATTCTGTAAACATATGGAAATTATTTTTTTTATTTTTATTTTTTAATTTTGAAAAGAATACAACCAAACAAAACAAAACAGAGTAAAGTCAATCAAAACAAAGCAATGAACATGGAACATGATTTTGAAACAGGGGGAAAAAAAAAAAAGCAATCGATAAGGCTACCATAATGGCTCTTGTTATCTGCAGTATACCTGCCCATACCATCAGGGATAAGTAAAATCAAACAAAATACAGCAAACTAAAACAGTAGAAACAAAACAAAACAAAACAATAAAACAAAACAAACAAAGCAGAACAATGTAAGCAATATAGAATTTCAAGATATTAGCAAAACAGCATTGGCTACCATAATATTTGTTATCTTCAGAATAGTTGCCTACACCTTCAGACATATTACAATCAAACCACACAGAATAGAGTAAAATCAATGAAAACAAACAATGAAATCCATACAGGGTTTCTAAACAAGATAACTGGAAATCCTCGATGGCTGCAATTATATATCTTGTTATCTTTAAAATAGCTGTCCATGCCATCAAGCAAAATAATATAATACAAATCAGAATAAAATGAAACTAATCAGAACAATGAATACAATCTGAATTTCAAATCATGATAATAGATTAATAATGGTCATTTCTTTCCCTTTTTAGATAATTCCTCCCCTTTGACTTTCCCAATATGTATTATGCATTTTGGATCCCACTAACACCTTTAGTTTGTTATGCTATGGAGACAACACAAAATTCACCCTTGTGACTCTGGTCCATTATATCCATGAGCACTATTACCAGTTGCCTCTATCTACCTACAAGAGCCTTGAGGTTATTTTCCTTTATAGCTGAGTAGGTTTCCACCCCATGAAATCCCATGTCTTTCTTATCCATTCTGCCATTAATGGGCAGCCTACCCCTATTTTTTTTTTTCTGGCTCCCTGTCACATAGGGCATTGTTCTCTCTCCTTTGACTTTCAGACTATGAATTCTCTTTCTAGCTAAATGTGTTTCTTGCATAGAGCATATTGATGGATCCTGTCTCCTGATCCACTATGCCTCTGTTACTATTAGTGCCTTGAGGCCCTCTTGCACTGCATTGTCTCTGCCATGCTATTTTCCTGCCATGGGCTCCCTATTTTTCGTCTCCATTCAATCAACTGGCCCCACTTGATGGTCCCCCTCTGACATTGTTCCTGAGACTGTGGTCCTTTTTCTCTCTCTCTAAAATGTCCTTTAGTAATCTTGGTAGGGTTGGTTTGGTGGTCATGAATTCCTTGAGTTGTTGTTTCTCATGGAAGTATCTTGTTTCTCCATTAATTTTGAAGGAAAGTTTTGCAGGATACATCAGTCTGGGTGGGAAGTTGTTTTCTTTCAGGACTTGCATTACTTCACTCCAGCCTCTTCTTGATTTGATGGTTTGTGTTGAGAAGTCTGCTGTGCTTCTGATGGGTTTTCCTTTATAGGTGATCTGTTTCTTTTCTCTAACAGCTTTTAATATTCTGTTCTTGAGTTGAATTTCTGGGATCTTGATTATTATATGTCTGGGTGTAGATTTGTTTTGGTTACGGCTAGCTAGAGTTCTATATGCCTCACTTATCTGAATGTCATATTCTTTTTTTATGCTTGGGAAGTTTTGGTGAATTATATCTGTAAATAAGGTCCTGATGTCATTTGTCTTGACATCTGCTTCTTCATTCACATTCTTAACTCTTAAATTGTGTGTCTTTGAGTTGTCCACCAGCTGTTGAATTGTTACTTCCTGAGACCTTGTTATTTTTAAGAGATCTTTCCTTTCACGATCATAGGCTACAAACCTGTCTTCAAGCTTTGAAAGTCTTTCTTTAGTTTCCCTCATGTCAACTTGCCAGCTTTCAAATGAATGTTTAATATTCTGGATATCTCTTTGAATCTGTTTCATGCATTCTAAATCTCTCTTATGCTGTTCATTCATGGTTTCCCTCATTTTCCTATGCTCCTTTATTTTTTTATCTGTGTCTTCTTTAGAGATGCTTAGTATTTCTTTAATTATGGTTTTCATTTCTCTTACTTGGGATAGAATTTCTGTTCTAATTTCTCTTATAGCTTCCTGAAGTTGTTTCATCACTTCAGTTGAGAGCACTTCAGACATTTCAGGTGTGCAATTCTCGATCTCCATGTTTTCCTCTTGTGGAATTGCGCTGCTTGGGTTGGACGCCAGAGATTGCCCTCTCCCTCTTCGTCTTGGCATATTTTTTATTTCTTCCACCCCGGAGTAGTGTGGTCCCAGGCACCCCAGCACTGGCCACA
>RJWT010044176.1:0-11839 GCA_004365215.1 Cuniculus paca
AGAAAGAAAGAAAGAAAGAAAGAAAGAAAGAAAGAAAGAAAGAAAGAAAGAAAGAAAGAGAGAAAGAAAGAAAGAAAGGCAGGCAGGCAAATAGGGATAGGGTGAGGCAAAAAGTGAGGAGACAAGAACAGGGTAGGGTGAAGAGAACAAGGGGAAACAAAAAGGATTAAAATCTGGTATGCATATGTACCAACTCCTCGTGATGAATGGAGAGTCATTATAGACTGCAAACATGTACTAATAAAAATTTAAAATTAAAAAAGAATACTAGATAGAAAAGATAAGGAAAAGAGAATGCAAGGATATTAATTTCTTAGAAAATGATAAACTTTTTTTTTTTTTGAAGGAGAAAATGTTTATTTGGCTCACAATTGTAGAGGGTGCAGTCCCTAGATGGCTGGCTCCAAGGCAGGGTGGCATGGCAGCATGGCAGAGGAGAAACACAGCAGGCAGGAGGCAGCAAGCAGAAAGCAGCCACAGAAGCACGAAAATGATAAACTCTTCACTTAAAGATAAATCAAATTACTTTCTTTGAATATCTATATTTTTCCAAAAGACAAAACCTGGGAATTACAAAAGAATGTGATAATCCCTCGAGTCTTACTGTTATAACCCATGTGACTTAAATTAAAGTTACTTAAGTTTCCAGAGCCTCTGTCTCTTAATTATAAAATGAAATTTTATAATCCCTATATCACAAAATGTCCAAATTTCCAATAGGTACCCAGCAAATATTAGCTGTAATATTTTGAAGTAGGATATCCTTAAAAAAATTTTATGAAGTCCAAATCTACATGTCTGTAGTGTTAAGAATAAATTTTTCTTTTTCAATTCCAAACTGACAAAAACTACATCCTCATCTTCATGGTTTGCCAAGATTCCTAGAACTTCTCTGTATTATGTTTAGCAAAGCAGCACCAAAGAAACTCATACTGGAAACATAATCTTTATCCTAACAAATTTGGCAATTAGACAGAATCTATCCTTTAAAAAACATAATTGCTCATTGATGGCCATGTAAATAAGTAAAAAATAGTAATTTTCAGCTTAATCTGACTCTATCAAGTCAAATGAATTTTTTATTATGACTGAAAACTGAAGAGTTTGTTATCAAGCGTAAGGGGGAAACACGTGACTTTTTATACCAAAGCAAGATCAGCAAAGCCCTGAAAAATCCAATTTTAAATGGTTTTCTAACTAAGGAATTTTCTCGAAGTTAGGGTTAGTCAGTTTATTCATTTACCCTTATTAATTTGGTCTATTTTGTTATTTTAGGCAATATTTCTGTACTCCTAACAATATTAGATTAAGGATCTAAAGAGTACTGGGAAAACAAATAACTACCAAGTGCTGCTGGGAAATGGATTTATAACTCTGCTGAGTATTTTCATTTTTGAAGTTGGTGGCTATGACAATGTCTTACACATGGTATCATTAGAAGACAGTGTAAACGGTCTCACAAAATGCAAGCTGACTTCTGAGGATGGTATGCACACTGGGCAAAAAACAAAAGGTTAGCCCCAAATTAGTAAGCCCAGCCTAGAAAAATCTGCTGAACTGAGTAAATTTTACAACTTTAATACACATCACAGAACATAACAGCAGTTAGTTCACAAATAATAAAATCATATGCTTCAAGATTGAAAATCCTTAAACAAAACAGAAATATACATTGCCACTATAATGGCTTACTATAGAGAAATAGGTCATTTTTCCTTATTTAGAAGCACACAAAGCTATTCATTACCAAACATTTTAAAAGAACATTTTTATTACCAAAATTAACAGTAATGCAGTTTCAACATACAGCAAAAATATGAACATTTCCATATTTATAAAGAAAATATGGTGTATAGCACATATTTGCCCCAGTAAGCATCAATAATATAGTTTACCCTCTAGTTAAGAAACACAGATGCAAAAAAAGATAAGGAAATCACCATTTTCTAAAATAAAATGAAGCTAACTGATTGTTGGTATTGGTTTATTGTTAGTTCCTGTCTTGTTACAGAAAGAATTTAAGGAAGCTAACAGCTACTATTGGATAGACAACAGTGAATTCTCATTTGCAACAAATCAGTTGAAATTTCTTAAAAGGAGCTTTTGTTTTAAAAAGTATATGGGAGTTGGATTTCATAACATTAAATGTGTGTTAAGAGCAAAACTTAGCCGGGCGTGGTGGCTCACGCCTGTAATCCCAGCACTCGGGAGGCTGAGACAGGCGGATCGTTGTGAGTTCAAGACCAGCCTGGGCTACAAAGTGAGCTCAAGGCCAGCCTGAATGGCATAGTGAGACCCTGTTTCAAAAAAAACAGGGCTGGGGATCTAGCTCAGAGGTCTAAGCGCCTACCTGGCAAGCGCAAGGTCGTGAGTTCAATCCCTGGTGCCGCAAAAAAAAAAAAGAGCAAAACTTAGCCAGGCCTTGGTGGCGCACGCCTGTAATCCCAGCACTAGGGAGGCTGAGACAGGAGGATCACTGCAAGTTTGAGACCAGCCTGGGCTACAAAGTGAGCTCAAGGCCAGCCTGAACGGCATAGCAAGACCCTGTCTCAAAAACACAAGGGCCGGGGATTTAGCTCAGTGTCCTGCCTGGCAAGCGCAAGGTCGTGAGTTCGATCCCTGGGGCTGCAAAAAAAAAAAAACAACAAAGAGCAAAGCTTAACACATATTTAACATTAAATTAAATGTGAAGATATAATAGGAACTAGAAATGCCTTTAAGTAAGCAAAAGATGGAACACGATATTGTTAAATAAAATATCTATATATGATTTCTAAATTCTTCCAGAGGACAAAGAAATATGAGAAGTAAAGTAGCAGGATAACATAGTGTGCTCCAGGTTATCTCTGTGGTTAATGGTTTGGATTAGGGAAATGGATTTGGGGATAAATAGTCAACAACTCTAAATAGTCTCCTTTAAGTATATAATGAAGTAGCAATCGCTCTAGTAGTGAAGGGACAGAATAGTATTTGGTAGAAGAAATTAAATCACTATCACATATTATGTGAGGTGAATGGGGAAAGACAAATTGTTTAGAACCTTCTTGATGGCACTGACTATACCATTTAGGTACCAATTCATCAGAAAAAAACTCAACATGTAAAAGGCATCTATATAGGCAGATATTTTCTAGGTCTTTTTGTATGCAATCGCTTTTAATCCTAATCTGAAAAAAAAAATGCTTTGAGAAGTTAAATAAATTAGTCAGAGGACATACAACTAACAACATGCAATTCTCAAGAGTGCCTAAAACCAAACATGCTTTATAACACATTAGGCAATTTTTTTTTAATCTCCAGTACTAACCACAATTAATCTTGATGTCTTACAGAAATGGAATGAGACATGTCAGTGCCAAATTCAGGGCATTACTTAGCTCTTAATAAGAATTGACAGACTACTGAGGCTTACAGGATGGCTAGAGAAAGCAATGAAATTATGGAAATAATAAGATAAAATTACTGTTTATTTTGAGGAAAACAATTTCAGAATGGAGCCACTGACTATCAAGAAAAAAACAATAAAAAGGAAGTATTCCAAAATGGTTTTTAAAAAAAAGATAAATTTTTAAAGGTGGAAGTATATGAAGGACTCTTTGTCCTCCTAAAGCTTCTGTTCAAAACTGGCTTATTAATAAAGTTTACCCAGAGCCGGGCATGGTGGCTCACGCCTGTAATCCTAGCACTCGGGAGGCTGAGACAGGCGGATCATTGTGAGTTCAATACCAGCCTGGGCTACAAAGTGAGCTCAAGGCCAGCCTTAACGGCATAGTGAGACCCTGTCTCAAAAACACAAGGGCCGGGGATCTAGCTCAGCGGCCTAAGCGCCTACCTGGCAAGCGCAAGGTTGTGAGTTCAATCCCCAGTGCCGCAAAAAATAAAATAAAATAAAATAAAGTTTACCCAGGAATGCAGGGATGGTTCTATATACACAAATCAATAAACACAATACACTGCATCAACAGAACCAAAGAAAAAAAATCACATGATCATCTCAATAGATGCAGAAAAAGCTTCTGATAAAGGCCAACACTCATTCATGATAAATACCCTACAGAAAATTGGAATAGATCATCTCTACCTCAAAACAATAAAAACCATCTATGACAAACCAACAGCTAACATCATACTAAATGGTCAAAAACTGAAAGTTTTCACACTACAATCAGGAACAAGACAAGACATTCACTATCACCACTCCCATTCAATAAAGTTCTGGAAACATTAGCCATAGCAATTAGAAAGCAGAGAAAAAATTAAGGAAGAAGTTAAATTATCATTATGTGCAGATGACATGATACTCTGCATAGAAGACCCCCAAAACTCTACTAAAAGTCTACTAGATTTAATAATCAAATTCAGTAGAATAACTGGATACAGAGTCAACACTCAAAAAGCAACAGCATTCCTGTACACAAACAATAAACTCACTGAGAGAGCAATTTGGGAAACAATACCTTTCACAATTACATCCAAAAAAATGAAATACTCAGGAATCACTCTAACAAAGGAGGTAAAAGATCTATATATTGAAAATTACAGTACTATGAAAAAGGAGATTGAAGATGATCTCAGAAAATGGAAAGATATCCCTTGCCCATGGATAGGAAGAACCAACATAGTGAAAATGACCCTACTCTCAAAACTGTTGTACAGATTTAATGCAATTCCAATCAAAATACCATTAACATACCCCACAAAACTGAAGAAAACATTCCTAAAATTCATCTGGAACCAGAAGAGACTTAGAATAGCACAGGTAATCCTGGGCAACAAAGGCAAGGAAGTAGGCATCACAATCCCTGACTTGAAATTATACTACAAAGCCACTGTGATAAAATCGGCATGGTACTGGGAAAAAAAAAATCAGACCTGAAGATCAGTGGAACAGATTAGAAGATGGAGACAGAGTTACAAAGACTCAGCCACAACAACTTTGACAAAGGGGCCAAACATGTTCACTTGAAGAAAGACAGCCTCTTTAATGGTGCTGGAAAAACTGGTTTTCCACATGTCAAAGACTAAAACTAGACATGTGTCTATTACCACGCACTAAACTAAAATCAAAACAGATTAAATCAGAAACACTACATCTACTGGAAGACAAGGTAGGTAGAAATCTTGAAGACATAGGGGCAGGCAGAGAGTTCATGAACAAAGCCCAAACTGCAAGGGAAATACTTAAAAGAATCAATAATTGGGATCTAATCTTATAAAAAGTTTTTGCATATCAAAAGAAATCAACAAGGTAAAAAGACAACCCACAGAGTGGGAAAAAATTTTAGCCAACTGTACTTCAGACAAGAGACTTCCGTCCAGAACATACAAAGAATTGAAAAAAATCAGACTCTCCCAAATGAAAAGACTTAATCCAAAAATGGGCATCTGAAATGAATGCACACTTCTGAGATAAAGAAATACAAACTGCAAATAAATATATGAAAAAGTGTTCAACATCGCTGGTCATTCAAGAAATGCAAATTAAAGCAACACAGAGATTCCATCTCACTGAAGAAAGGATGGTTATCATCAAGAAATCAACCAATAGCAAATGCTGGTGGAGCTGTGGGGGAATGTTGGCAGGAGTATAGACTACAATGTTCTACAATGTTGGCAGGAATGTAGACTAGTACAACTGCTGTGGAAATCAGTATGGAGATTCCTCAAAAAATTAGGATTGGCAGTCCCATTTGACCCAGCTATTTTCCTTCTGGGTGTTTTCCCAGAAATACTGAAAACATCATACCACAGCAATATATGTGCACCCATGTTTATAGCAGCACAATACGTAGTAGCTAAATCTTGGAAACAACACAAAGGCCCATCAACTGTGAAATGGAGAAAAAAGATGTGGTATTTTTATACAACGGAGTCCTACTCAGCTATAAAGAAAGATAAACTCAAGGCTTTTATAGGTGAATGGATGCAACTCAAGATCATACTCATAAGTGAAATAAATCAGACTTGAATGTGTAAGTATTGTATTGTCTCACTAGTGTAAAAAACTAGAAGAGAAAATAAGATCCAAAATATACAGTAGATATTGTGAAAGGAAAGGGAAAGAAACTGCTTGAAAGGGAAGAAAAACTGGGATGGGGGAAAGAAGGAAAAAGATCATATATGTATATATATGTGTGTATATATATATATATATATCAATGATTATACTACTAATTTCTATTAGTTCATCAAAAAGAACAGTTTAAGGTTTTATTGTCTAATCAACTTTTCATGCCCATATCTTGTAATCTGAACAACTACTTTGAAGATTATGAAATGCAATATATTAACCACTGTTAATCTTCTATTATTTTGTTTTGAAATTCTGCATCATTGATTTTATTCATTTCTCTTTTTAAAATAAAAAAGTTTAAAATTATTTATTAGGAAAGTAATACGATTAGTAAATTAACACTACCCAGTCCTACCCAGGTGGCTGAATGAAGAAATAAAAAACAAAAGTCCTAGCTTGCATGTCATACCCTCCTGTTGTTTTTGTCTTCTGCTACATAGTTCACAACTTTTCCAACTATGAGGCACAAAATCTGAAAGTACCGTCCTTAGCACACATCAATTTCTGAACAGCGATGTTATTCACTATCTGCTGACTTTGTGTTCGCAAAAAAGAATGTAAGTTTATTCTCATACCAAGATCTGAAGTAAATCTATAACTTCTCTCTGAGATTTACTTTTCTCAATCATAAAATGATGTTAATTCCTGTACTGCAGAGTTGTTGAGGAATGTAAATGAAAAATATTTGCTACAGGGACATGATCATGTAAGCACTCAATATCATGGCCGCAGTTTGTATTATCAACCATAACTAGCATAACCTGAAGATAAAGAATTCCATTTAGTCTCACTTAAAAACTACAGTATATATGTTTACTGCGTTAAAAACTTGGGTTGTGTCAAGGAATGATCTTTAATGTGATTACTGTATTTCTTCAAAATATTAGGTTCTCTATGCTATACTGTAATTCTGGATAGAGTCTTAAATTCAGAAACTGATTTACGAGTTTAGTTCTAACATTCATCCATTCTACCAAATCTAATCACTAGGGAGGAAAGAGTCCTTTTCTAATCTTCAAGCCAATAATAATTTTTGTTGGCTATGAAAGTGCAAATGGCCCATGCCCACTTCCTTATCTTACCTGATTCTAAGGTGCTCTAACCACAAAGTTAAGAAATAAGTATACCCACATTCTATGAATATAAAGTTCCTTTTTATCTTGCCAAAAATAAAAAAAGAACAAGGAAACTGAAAGTCAGGTTTCCTTTAGTCTCTAATGAATGTCTACATGAGAAGGTGGTTTAAGACTCCTCTAGAAAGCATCTGTCAAGGAAGGTTCTGCCTTACTCTTCCAAACAAAATCGAGAATTAATACTCAGACTTCCAGTTACCTGAAGTTAATCTTACACGCTTGTAGTCACTGGGTTTCAAAAAATGTTTTCTTCAAAGCTATTTAAAACAATTAAAACACCAACCTCAGCTTGGCAGAGTGCATGAAGGCCTTGTAACACCAAGGCTGCTGGCGTAGCTTGATCAGGCTTGGTACATTCATTCAGCACCTGAGAAATAGCTGCCAGCATGTCTGCACCATGCTGATAGGGCCTGCAATAAATGACAATTTAAAAACAAAACTAGAGCAAAGAGCTAAATGAGAGCCAGATCTTTTGCCTGAATGAAAGGCATCAATACTTTTCTTTATCTTTGTTCCTACTAAATGTTGACCCTCAAATACTAATACCATATGTTTTCTTCAAAATTTTATATCATGATCATTTCTATTTGCTTTCTCTATAATGCACATTGTTATTTAAAAATATTATCCAAAAATACTTCTTAGTAAATACTCCTTGTATCACAGATCCTATTGTCTGGATTGAGGAAAAACTCACTCCATAAAAATGATTAAAAGAACAAACATCTCATTAAGATAATTAGTCAAGACAGAACTAGTTATTTTTGGTTGTTGCTCTCATAACAGATATGCACAATGAAAGCACAGATTTGTGGACAGAAAACGACTTATGGTAGTATTGATACTGAGGTGACAACTTTTATAACAATGATGAAGATGATAAAAATACCAATACAAATTATAACTGACTGAGCACCTACTCCATACCAGGCATTATGCTAAATATGCTCTCTCATCCTCCTCCCCTTGCTCTTCCTCTCCCACTGAGTCCACATATATTGTACTATCCCTGAACACCTTTAACTTCACAGTTATATAGATCTATTCTCTGAATTCCTTGCTACCCTCAATATGATACAGTATTTTAAATAACAAAAGGCCAACTGACAAAACTGCCTCATAGGATTCTAATCTTTCACAGTCCATAAATGGAAATAACTTTCCAAAACTGGAAAAATTTGTTGTATCTAACTAAGCTAGTAACTAAAAGGAACACTAAAAAAGTTACAGACAGATGTGGCTGATGTCCAACATGGCCTAAACCTCAGCCTCAAATGTGTACAGTGAGAATGTCAGTTAACATGTTAAAGGTTTCCCCATGCCAGTCCTCAATAAAATCCAAACCCCTGGATCATGGTTATACACCTGTAACTTTCTATAATTTAGATTGAGATTACTTTTGAGTTGCAGAAAGATCGAAGCTCAGAAAAGAGGCAGGACTACTAGGGCTTAGATTCTGACATATTCCGGTCCAAGATTTTACATGAAATGTGATCAACCATTTTGTGAGGCTCTGGGTCACACTGCAGCCACTGACAGAAATGAGAGTGATACTCCCTTGAAATCTGTGATGCAGCAGCCTGATCAACATACGACAAGGCAGGACTGCAAGTAATTTCAGATGCATCAGTTTATTTCCTCTGCAAATATTTTTACATTTTGGCAAGTTAGAGCTATGCTTGTGTTGTTTCACTCTTATCTCCTCTACCCTATTAAACCATAATCGTGACTAGCACAGTCAGCTCCTATCTTCATGTTTTCCTAAAAGCATAAAATAGAAGGAAATTCAGTGTCATTTCCATCTTTGTTATAATTCTTAATAATTACATACAGTGAATCACAAATAAGGCCTTGCCTACTACAGCTATTAAAAATAACCATGCATACCTTAGAGAAATACAAGACATAACAGTTTATGATTATGCTTAGTTTCCAAAAATTTACATACAGAAAAATAGAAAACATGATATTCCATGTTC
Organism: Cuniculus paca; assembly: GCA_004365215.1. Classification (NCBI taxonomy): domain Eukaryota; kingdom Metazoa; phylum Chordata; class Mammalia; order Rodentia; family Cuniculidae; genus Cuniculus; species Cuniculus paca. The sequence continues at coordinate 9,186 of RJWT010044176.1, forward strand.
ACTATAATACTAAATTATTGTCCACAAAGGGATATAACTACCCGAGGAACCTATGTAAGACTATACCTGAAAGGAAAGACATACTTGTTTCTCAGAGTTACTTGCCAATACTACCTAATTTCACGATCAGAAAATGTGAACTGAAAAATAATTTATTCCTGCATGTGATAAAAAGATTAAGCAAAAGCATACCATGATACACATCCCCAAGAATTAACCACATCTCACCTTTGCTTACATATGTCTCTGATTGATGCCGCTTTCGCGATCAGTTTCTCCCACTGGAGCTCTTTGCTCGCATTGAGAGAAGGCACATCAGACGTGGCCATGAATCGCTGCAGCTCAGGATATACGCGATCCTAATTAGGTAATGTCACAAAAAAGGGAATTTCCCAACTTCAGTTGAGTAATCATTATCTGCTTTACTCCTAAATCTTACATTTGCATTGGAAATTATAATTATAATTTCTTCTAATCAGCAGTGAAGAATGCTGTTGTGATTACAGAGGATTTTCTTATACATCCATGTACTGCTCATCTCATAAAACAAGAAGTGGCTAAATCTCATCCTAATTACAAAGGATCCAATCACAAACATATTTCTCTTACTTTCTCACAAAATTAAAGATAAATTTTAGAAATAAGATTATTTTATATTCTCATTTTTTTCTGAGAGTTAATCACAAATGATGGAATTCTGGATCAAATACATCACAATAAATCACATCTGCTCAATGCAATCATTAATGCATTCACTCATATCACTAAATCAAAGCACTATCACACATGATAATTGTCTTCTGTGAAAGAAACATGTTTAATACTCATACAATGTATATGCAAGTTTACCTGCTTTTCCCACAAAGATGTCAGCAGGCGCAAAGTCACAGCTCTCAACTGAGGAGTGGCTCCAAGCAGTTGGATTACCCGCAGAATCTGTCCAATACACACCTTGGAAAATGTTAAAGAAACTTTGGTTTCATAAATGTTAATGTAGCCAATCGCAAGTTTGCCAAAAGCATTTTTAAACATCTTACTGAATGACATACACTGAACTGGAAGCTTACTGAAATATTAACCTCTTCTAAAAGGATAGACAACGTGGTAGAAGCTAGTTAGTGCTTTTGGAGGCATGGCAACTAATCTCGGAAATGTCAATATGAAAACTTGGATATTAAGTGATTTAAATGGAATTATTTATTAAATATTATAAAAAATACTTTTGGCTTTAGATATTACCTGGAAAGTAGTGGAAAATAGTGATCAGGGAAAGTAGTGATCTCATGGCAAAATTTAGACCTTAAAATTTCATAATACAAAACAGAATTCAATGTACTACTACTCAAGTCTCGCCTCCCCCCAAACACATACAAACAAAAGTAAACTGGTTAATATACTCACCTTGTGAACACCAAGCATAGGTAAGGTATACAGTATATCATTGTATAACACAGGTTCCAGTGGTCTTCCTAATTTGAACATTAAAACTGGAATCAAATTTGGTACCTAAGATGAATTTAAAGAATATATTCATTAGGACTTGTTCTGAAACAAAGCAATTTATAAAGCAATCTATTATTTTCTTTTTTTAATTGAACAAAGTAATATGATAATGAACAAATCAGAAGACTTAAAAATATCAGCTATTCGTTTTTAATGGAAATTTTATAGTGCTAATATTCCACCTTTTATAATTACTTCCAAGGGCCGGGGATCTAGCTCAGCGGCCTAAGCGCCTGCCTGGCAAGCGCAAGGCCGTGAGTTCAATCCCTGGTGCCACAAAAAAAAAAAAAAAAAGTTTTCTATAATTACTTCCAAACACCAATTAAAAAGCATTTTTCTTAAACAACTATCACATTAACTCAGAGGAATACAAAAATTAACATATACCCTACCCTAAAATTTACAATTCTAAGAGTCAGCATTTCAGCTATATAAACAATAAAATAATTTCACATAGTGAAGTACCGTAATCAAATAGATTCTCCAATAATCAAAAATCAGTGTGCTATAAGGGAGAACATTAAAGAATAAAAATTCTTCTTTACTTCACTCTGTATGCATAATATAATAAAACAAGAAAAGTAAGTTATTCATGGATCACAAAGCTTAATATTAAGATGGTAATGTTTCCTGCCAGGTGTGGTGGTGTATGTCTGTAATCCCAGCCCTCGGGAGGCTGAGGTAGGAGGATTGTGGCAAGTTTGAGACCAGCCTGAACTACATAGGGAGACTCTGTCTTAAAAAACAAAAACAAAAACAAAAAAAGGTAATGTACCCAAAACTGATCTACAAATTCAATACAATCCCAATCAAAATCCTAGTTAGCTTCTCTGTAAAAATTGAGAGACAGTTGCAAAAATTCCTATGTAAAACCAAGAAAGACTGAATAGCCAAAACAATCTTGAACAGGAAAACAAAGTTTGAGGACTCAAACTCTAGTTCCAAATTTATTACAAAGTTACTATAAAACAGCATAGTACTGATATATGATAGAAATATAGGTCGATGGAATTGAATTCAGAGTCCAGAAGTGAATGCTTACATTTTTAATCGACTTTCAACACAGAAGTCAAGAAAAAAGAGTCTCTAAGAAATAGTGCTGAATTCCACTAGTTGGATATCCACATGCAAAGGTATAAAATTGGACCCCT
>RJWT010044177.1:0-11821 GCA_004365215.1 Cuniculus paca
ATGGGAGAAAACTCACATCAGTGAATGGATGGATAGGTGGATGGATGGGTGGGTGGATGGATGGATAGATGCTTGACAAGAAGGCAAGACAGAAAACAGAAAGGAGAATAGAAAGGCAGAAGAGAGACACACATATGCTTCTGTGTGCATAGAAAATTCTAGAAGGATACTGTTATGGTTTGTGTCTAGATGTCTCCCCAAAGCCTTGTGCAGTCATGGGGTCAGGATTCTAGAATTTGTGATTGATTGATGGTTGAATGCTGGGATTATGAGTATGAGTGCTATGCTTTTCCTACAGTGGGTGTGACCTACATACAACATAAGGGACAGAAAGAATCTTCTCCCGATGCTCCTCCCTTTTTCTTTTTGTTACTTTTTCTGTCCTCCAGCCACCAAGAACTGTTGCCCTCTGCCATGTGCCACCCTGCCTTGGAGCCAGCTGAATATAGACTGAAACCTCCACAAACTGTGAGCCAAATAAACCTTTCCTTCCTTAATTTTGGGTGTCTTGAATTTGTCTCAGCAATAAAAGAAAAGTAACTAAGACAGAATTTGGTACCAGAGAAGTGGGGTCATTGATGTGACTATACCTGACCACGTGGTTCAACAGCTTTGGGAATGGCTTGTGGGAAGAGTTTGGAAAGGTTCTGAGATGTCACCTGAAGAAGCAGAACTGGAACCTTAGGTTGTTCTGCATGCGAGATTCTGGTCAGAGTTCAGAAGACCAGAAGGCTGATAGAACGCCTGCCAGTAAAGACCAGGCTCTGCTGGGAAGAAAGACTGCACTGGTTGTTGGAGTCCAGATGTGTGTTATGGCTTGGTAAAAAGTTTGTCTGCATTTTGCTTGTGTCCAGAGACTTTGCCCAAGACTAAGACTAAGGGTAGCAGACTGATTAATCTGGCAGAAGAAATTTCAAGGCAGTCGAATGTTGAGGTTGTGGCATGGTTATTGTTGGGAGCTTTTAGCCAGATTTATGTTGCAAATCATGAACAAAGAACCCAGCAGAATGGAAAGGAAGCTCTCCAGTAAAGCTGTGGATTACAAAGATAGAGCTGAGGAGATCTTGATTGCTGAGAAGGAGAATATTTAAAAATGGCCTGAGGGCATCACAAGAAGCAGCAAGAGACACTTCAACACCTCAAAACTGCAAAAGTGAAAGACTTTGCTTTGAAGAGAAAGCCACAGAGCACCATGTTCCAGAATCGCAGCAACCACATTATGCTCCAAAATGGCGGTGGCATACAGAATTTATTCCTCAGAATCCAGTTCAGCATGCCCAGCAATCCAGGCATTCAGCCCTTACAGCCAAGAGAGAGAAAAGCTGGCTACTGCTCAGCTGGCAACAGACCTTGGCAGCATCCACATGGCACTGGCTTTAGGTGCATGAAGAATACAAGAATTCTGAGGTTAAAAGGCTTCCACCCAGATTTCAGAAGGTCTGGGAGGCCAGGCAGTATGCCCCTGAGAACACTGAGAACACTTTTGCCTGAGAAGGCAAAGTGTGAAGTTATGAGGACGAAGCCAAAGGTGCAGTGAAGACCCTAGAAGTTTGAAGAAGCCAGGAAAATGGATCATCTACAGAAAGCTGCAAGGAAGGAGTCGAGTGAGCCCAAGAGGAACCGTGGGAGCTACCACCACCAGAAGTGCGGTAGGGGTGAAGTCACACAAACCCTTTGGAGCTCGCCATTTACTATAGATTGCTTTGGCTGTTCTGCATGGAACTACAGAACTTAGAGTTTGCCCTGCTGAATTTTGGACTTACTTTGGTCCCAATGCTTTGTATCCCCCTGTTTGTACCTTTTGGAATGGTAACATTTATTTTGTGCCATTGAATGTAGGAAGTGTGTAACTTTGTTTTCATTTGTACAGGGACTTGCAGCTAAGCGTTTGCCTTAGATCTCAGAGGAGACTGGGGACTTGGACTTTTCAGCAATGCTGAAACTGTTAGGACTCTGTCAGCTCTTGGCGATGAACTAAATGTCTTTTGCATAAAGGATGTGCATGAGTCTCTGGGGGCCGGGGTGGAATGTTATGGTTTGTGTCTAGGTGCCCCCACCCCCACAAGCCTCATGCAATCATGGCAGTGGGCTTCTAGAATTTGTGATTGATTCATTGTCTAGTGCTGGAATTATGGGTGTGAGTGCTCGCCCTGCCCTAGGGTGGGCGTGGCCTGCATACAATACACAGGACAAAAAGTTTTCTCTCCGTGCTCCTCCCTTCTTGTTCTTGTTACATTTTCTGTCTTTTGGCTGCCATGAACTGTTGCCCTCTGCCATGTGCCACCCTGCCAAGGAGCCAGCTGATTATGGACTGAAATCTCCACAAACTGTGAGCTAAATAAACCTTTCCTCCTTTAACTTTGGGTGTCAGGTATTTTGTCTCAGCAATGAGAAAAAAGTAACAAGCACAGATACACAGAATTAGTGAAGAGGAGCTCCACTTCAGAAAGTGCATAAAGATGGGTATTTGGATAAATATCTCACACAACTCTTCACCATTCTCAATATTTTATCATGAACAAGCATTTTTTAAATAATTCTTAAGACATCTAACATGATTTTCTCTCTTCTAATACTATGTACCATATATCATGTTTCAGGGCAAAGGTAGAATTAGGCTGTTCAGAAAATAGTCTGGGTGACCCAGGTGGGCCAGGTGCAGTCACAGGGTCTTTAGGAGTAGAAGAGGGAGAGTTTCAGGGAGATGCAAGGAAGGAAGATTAGTCATAAAGAAGAGACTTGCTGGCTTTGAAGACAGAGAGGCCACAAGCCAGGGAGAGTGCATGGCCTCAAGAAACTGGAAAAGGCAAAGAAATGGTTTTCCCAGGAGCCTCCAAAAAGGAATGCAGCTTTGAGCTCATCAAGATGTGAGACTGGGTGTGACTCAGCTCCCAACCCACCTGCACTTAGCAGACCCCTCACACTATGGACACTCTGACTGGGCCACTGTGAATCAGGCCTCGGAGTCCCAAGCATCCGTCCCAGCTGCCACTGCAGCCTGGTCCTGATGGAAACATTTCCCTCCCCACTCTTCACTGCTGCTTTCAGGAAAGGACCCACACAGCAGCACTGGAGAGAGTGAATGGAGGGATGAATTATTAATGCTCATAAGAGAAATCTTTAAGTCAATTAGTACTCTACCCTTAACTGTGTCTCCCACACCAAGGCACTGATTTTATTACAAAGCAGTTCTGGCCACAAAGCACATGTGGCCACGCTGGGTTTCGTCAGTTAAAGAGGGTAAGGAAACCCTAAATTGTTGGTGGCTTACTAATGGCGCCACTTGGTGAAGGGATACCTTGTGCCTTCCTCCCTTGACTTGCAACTGCACCTGGTGTCTTTTTGTTTCAAGGCCCGTGGGTACTGTGAACAGTGTTGCAGATTTGATGCTGAAGATAGCACAAAGAAATCCCTGCCTAGGTTCTGGTCCAGCTTCTTCTCAAAGATTGGAACTAGAAAGTTCAGCCTGTGGATATTCATTTCCTTGGTGGACCAATCACCCTGCTTCTGGCAGTCAAAATGTCAGATATAGCCTGTGCAAGCCTCTGGGTGTCCCCATCACGCATGAGCATGCATGCCCCTGGATACTCACACTTAGATACACCTGTGCGCATGTGTTTGTATGGGGACCTGTGCTCAGATGCACACAGGGTGATCCTGCTTTGCCACTTGGTCTCAAATATGACAAGGGAGGCCTTGCTTCTCTGTGCTTTTTCCTTTGAATGATGCATACTAATTCAGTAACTGCCTCAGCTCTGGAGAAATAATCTCAAGATTAGTCTGCTTGCCAGCCAGGACCCACACTGGACTCAACAAATAAAAAAGGAACTTCATTTTAGGAAATACTAGGACTTCGGGTGCTGCCACAGCATCCTGGAACCCTCATACCTCATGCCAGGGGCTCTCAGAGAAGGTTTTGTGTGTGTGTGTGTGTGTGTGTGTGTGTGTGTGTGCGCTTTCCACTTGCTAGCTGTGTTACCATGACAAATTACTTAACCCCTCTGTGCCTCAGTTTCCCCATTTAGCTATGGATAATAGTTCTCCTTAGGGTTTGCTATTAGGTTAAACTAAGGATTATGCATATCTCCTGTTTAATACAGCACTCTGTAAATGCTGAATGCTATTATTCTTAGTTCCACATTCATCTGTGGAGGAACACACACCTACACACACACATACACCCACATACCCTCCTCGAAGAGGAAGTGCTCACAATCCGGCCTTTCATTTCAAAGGCTGTTTTCCTCCATGGTTTTCAAAATACCTTGATGTCTGTTTCTTCTTTTAAGCCTCATAAAACCTTGAGGCTGAAATGATCGGTCTCATTAAAGAATAAAAGATAAAGGTTCACAAAGGCCGCAGTGTGTGCCTGCAGTGCATCTCTAAACACACCCTGCACACGTGCTCACACGGAGAAAAGGTCTAAACGCCCAGCCATTTGGGAAGACAAAGACGGCACTTTGTGATAGCAATTAAGAACAGCTATCAAGGGATCACACCTACAGCTTTCTAAGGATGCCGGGAAATGCCTTCCTTGCATGTAACAATAAGCGAAAAGAGGAGTCAAAACCAGATGCATAGGAAGATCTCCACTCCACAGAACGGGAAGAGACAGACCAAGATAGTAACATGATCCCTGGGGACATCTGCCTGATTATTTTTCCATCATCGTTCAGGGTTTTCAAAAATTTTCATGATGGGATTGTGTTATTTTTATACCTAAGTAAGGTAAACAAGCTCTTGCTTCACAGTAACTTCCCTGAGCAATTATAGTTGGCTGGCAGCAGAGGCAGAGTCCTGAGTCCAACAACAATAAAAAGCATGAGTGACTGTTCCCACCTCCTGTCTGGCACTCAGTTTGCTCTTTGCACCAAACACACTCCAGGGAAATGAACCAACCATCAAACACTAATCATTCACTTTCCAGATTCCTGCGCCCGCCACACCCCGTATGCAGACTTGACACTGTCTTGGCTCCGCGTATGTTGGTGTCAGAGAGAGAAGAGAAAGTATCCTGGCACGTTTCACCAGCAAAGTCAAATTGCCTGATGACATTTCACCCATAAGATGTGGCGATGAGTACAGCAACAATTCATTGAGGTGCTTCTACGGGCAATGCTCTTCCAAAGTACTCTTCACCTCTGTAACCACCCTGCAGCAAAGGGATTATCATAGAAGAGGGAAGGAGGCAGCTGCTGGCCAAGGGACACCAGCTGGGCAGCTGCTCGAGCGCCAGGAACTAGCACAAAGCCCCGCCCACCCTGCCCTGGGCAGCCGGCTCCTAGGTGCCTGCTCAGGTCCTGCTTCAGCTGGGGCCTGCGAGCTGGAAGGGAAATCGCGGCCACCGCTGTGCCAGTAGCAAGCTTTTGCAAGGCACGATGCCCTGAGGCTGTGCTATCCTCCCGTCCTCCCGGGGCTGTGCTGGGGCAGGGGAGAGGACTCTCGGGATCACACAACTTGGCAAGACACACAGGAATCGCAGCCCAGGCTCTCAGGGGACACCGCAGCCTGTGTGGGCGGTGCTGAGGTGGGGCCCACTCTGCGCCTTCCTTCCTTTCAGTGGGGGCTCCCCAAAGGCCTGCTGAGTCCCAGATGCTGTCCTCCTGACCAGTGCCTGAGGGTCCCCGCCCTCCTGGGGTTCACACTAGAGTACTGGGGCTCAGAAAACCATGCCCCGAAGGGTGTCACTTTGGCCGGCTGAGCTGAAAGACAGGTCTCCACGACCTTCCCTAGTTTCTCAAGGCAAGGCGGGAAACTGTCTCAAAGTCCCCCTAACTGACAACCAGGGCTGCTCCCCAAAGAAAAGCCACAGTCTCCATCCGAGGAATCCTATCAAATAACCAGGAAAGAGTTACCCTGGGGGAAAAGAAGAGATTGAAAGTATTCACCACACCCAGACAGGCTTGCTTGGGACTCAGGAGGATCAGCGGCGGGTAAGGTGCTGAGCGTAAGGTGCTGAGCTCCTGTGAGGTCCGCGCCTGCCAGCAACTCAGGGCCACCATCCGCTCATCCGCTAAAAGTCAACCTAGATGATCCTTTCTCTCCTTCCCTCTCTCCCCTCCCTCTGCTTGAATCGCTCATTCAGTGTGGCCCAGAAACTCAGACCCAGAACCGTTTCCCCTCTTTCCATCGCCCTCTGCCTTGATTGAGGGACTCCCCCACTTTCCAAATCTGGGCTCAATATCTTGCAGTGGCCTTTGACCCTCTTCTTTGCTGACCCTCCAGTCTGCCCTCTTCTGCCCCTCTGAGCGCTTGCAGCAGCTACTGCCTGTCCAGAGCCCCAGAGCAGGTGACGGTGCCACCTGATTTGTTCTACTTGCCCCCACCTTCCCCGTGGCCTGAGGATGTGGTGGGCAGAAGTGTGGGTAGTTTGTGGTATTTTTAAGGCAAACTGTGGTGTTCCACTCCTGACTAAGCTACCTGGCGCCCAGCCTAGCCTCCCTTTGAGCAGCAGACACAGCCTTGTCCTAGGCCCCAACCAGGCCCCGGGCAAGACTTTATAGACTCATTTCCTCCAAGTGAGTGCTAAATTAAACTTCCTCCTTCCTGGTGAGGTTGTTTAACCGGGCAGCAAAGGAGGCAGAGCCTGGGAAGGGCCGGAGCAGCTGGCCCAGCGGGAGCCCATGAGTCTCCCCGTGGCTCTCTCTCCGGCTGCCACATCCAGAAGAGGTTCCAGGAAGGCCCCAGCCTCTCTGAGAACCAGGAGGCTGAACGCCACACCAGGCAGCTGGGGCCAGCTGTGGTTGGCTGGGTCAGGACCCAAGAAGCCAGCAAGACCATCTCGCCTCCCCCATCAAAGCAGGGAAGCAACAGCCTGAGCCCTCAGGTATGTCTCTGCCAGCAAGGAAAGGACTGTACTTTTGGGTCCCCATTATTGAGGGAAAGATAGAGGAGGGAGGGTGGGAAGGGAGAAGTGAAAGATTCTGAGAGACAAGGATAAAAGAAAAGGAATAAAGAAATCACATCAAAAAGATTTCTAATATTAGACCGAGGAAGGCAAACATTTAATCTAAGAGGCCACAAACATTTAATCTGAGCAATTGATAGTGGACTCAGATATGAAGGCTCTGAGGCTGGGCACGGGTTCAGGGCAAAGGTGTGCTGTGATTGATTGGTTATGTCTGCCCTGGGCACAAGAAGGACATGTGGGAGACAAGGGCCAGGGATTTGATAATCCGTCCTGTAGGCTTTCTTCCTTAACACAGGGCCCTTTGATGTCTATTTATTTACTCTTCATTCAAAAAGGCTTTCTGAGCATCAAGTGTGAGCCACAGAAATATCTGAATGAATAAAGAAGGAATTTTTTTGGCTACAAATCACATGTTCTCTGAAAATAATAACCTGAAAATTTATGACACAGGTGTACAGTCTTGAGAGATTTTCTAGATGGGTAATGTCCAGCTAGTCCCCTCCTTTCATTAAGACATTTTTTTCATCTGTAAAATGGGATGATAGTAGACGATAGTCTACCAATTTCTGGAGCTATTACTGTCAAGGCATCTATATTATCAACCACTAAAACACATAATATACCACCTACTGTGTGTAAAGTGCTTTCAGTATAGCACCTTTAACTTTCCCATCACCTGTGTGAGCCTAGTGCCCAGTATTACTTCCTCTCTGCAGATGGCGAACCAAGGCACTGAGCTAGCAACTTGCCCAGGCAGGGTGGCTGCAGAGTTCACACCCTGACCATGTGACACATGCCATTCACTCCAAGTCCTTGGCTAGAGGCGAGCAGCTGACCACTGGAGTGTCTTTTCAGATGAATCACTCTGTAGCATTAATTAAGCATTTGCTGCATGTCAGGTAAATAGGGCTACAATGATTAACAAGGGTAACAAATATATACTGTTCAAACCAGAAAGCAAAACTTGCAGATTTTCAAATAGTCATTTTCTTGGTTTGGTTTGGTTTGTTGGTCCTTTTGAGACATTGTCTCACTATGTAGTGTAGGCTGGCCATGAACTCATTTTGCAGCTTAGGCTGGCCTCAAACCCACAGTGATCCTCCTGCTTCAGACCCCCAAGTATTGAGATCACAGGCGTGTGCCACCACACCAGCTTCAAAACAGTCATTTTTAAAATAATTCTTGTTTGTTTGTTACATGTGCCATGGGGATAGCCTGAGAATCAGGGCTAAGACTTCTCCAAGGAGACTAAATTTGTGAAGGCATGCTGGGACCTTAGAGGACCGGGGAGCTAAGTACTGGGCACAGTGGGAGTCTAAAGGGGGAGGAGGGAGGGGAAGGGACAGTGGGACACCCAGATCAGAGAGCGAAGGAGCCATCAGGGAGGTGAGGTCTGGAAATGTCACATGCAGGCCACACACAGCCGTGGAAGTCTGGCTTTGCCCAGTGTCCGCCCGAGGCCACCGTCTGTGCGTGATCTGGGGCACCTGCCAGTCAAGGGACTTGTGTCCTATTACTGTGGTTGTTTGCACAGCTTTTCCAGAGCTCAGCTCCCTGTTCACACACAGGCCCAGCTGCTCAGCAGCAATCGCATTCTAGCAGGAACCCTGGAGCCGGGAGGGGTGTGGGCCTAACTTTCTTGTTGACAAAAGGGGACCAGTGCGTCTCTGGCAGGTACACACCCCTTGCTTTTGAAGGCACTGGAAAGCAAGGCGAGAACTCTGAGGTTTGCTCTCCAAGAGCACACTCTGTGGAGACAAAGTTGTAGAAGCTGTGGGGCGAGCACTCTCAACTTTGGGGTCTGCATCCCAGCTCCGCCTTCTCCCACCTGTGTCTCCTTGGGCCCATCCTCTCATCTTTGGACTTGTCTGAGCCCCTCTTATCTCAAAGGAAGGAGGGGGGCATTAATAAATCTCTTGGGACTTTGAAGGATGTGAATTTTGAAAAAGACAATGTGTGTACAGCACCTCCCATGAAGCCTGGCACACAGTAGGTGCAGAATTTATGTGCCAGGCACTGCCCAAGGTCCTGGGCCTCTGGAGGTGATGGGCATGATCTTGGGAAGCACACAGGATGTCAGGTGAAACAGTCACATCGATGACTATAGTAAAGGGACTAGCGGTGCGCTCCAGGAGCGATGCGTGAAGTTCTGTGTGACCAATACGATGAAGTCGCAATGACAGGCGATGTGAATGGAGGCTCGATTCTGCACCTGGAGTATTTACTGGCACATTTAAATATCAATGTCATATGGTAGAGCGTATCATCCCCATTTTATGGAGGAATCACTGAGGCCCAGGATGGCAGGGCTGGGAACAGTGGAGAGGCTTGGGGCCACGCAGTCTAGCCCAGGAACACCTCAGGGGCTGCGTTCCACAAGTATAGGGGACTCCAAGGGGCCAGAGGGGAAGGAGCCCTAAGGGAGAAAATTGCAGAAGCAGAGGCTGGAGGTGGAAGCTGGGAGCTGGGAGCAGGGATGGCCCTGTGGTCATGACCGCTTTTGCTTGGGAAGAGCGTTCTACTGGTGAAAAGGCCAGGCGTGTGGCTTCTAGGCCACCAGGAAGCAGCTGTATTAAGGAAAGCCAGGAGTTGGCCTGAGCTTTTGGGCCCCTCCAAGGCCTACTTGGGCCTCAGGACAGCAGAGGCGGCGGGCAAACTTAATCGGAGACTGCCCTGCGAATGCAGCTGGGGTTTGAATTGGAGAAGCCCTGAGCAGCAAGTAAGGCACTTCCTGAAGAAAAACACTTGCCAGCCAGGCCAGGCCCTGTGACTGCCCTCGCAGCCTGAGAACAGGCCTATCCAGCTGCGTAGGGGCAAGGGGTTGAGTCCCAAAGCAAATTTTGGGGAAAATTAAAGACACAGGACTTCCCCACTGGTAGAATCACAATGCTTGTCGGAATCATTACTATGATTAAGATTTTTTTAGGTGATGTGTGCCTATAATCCCAGCACTCAGGAGGCTGAGGCAGGAGGATGATGCATTTGAGTCCCATCTGAGATACGTAGCAAATTCAAGGGTGGACTACAGAGCTAGACCCTGTTTCAAAATTAATTTCTTTCTTTTTCTTTCTTTCTTTCTTTTTTTCTTTCTTTCTTTCCTTCCTTCCTTCCTTCTTTCCTTCTTTCTTTCTTTCTTTCTCTTCAGTGAGATTCCCCAGATCATGGAGAATAATCCTTCCGAGATAGAACTCGCTTCCACTGTGGAGGCCAAACTCCAGAGCCTCTGACAGAAAGAGAACTACCCACCAGCTGGTCTGTTCATGAGGCTTCACTCACTGAAGTGATGCAGACAGGCAGGACCCAGGAATGAGCCCAGAGGCTCTGGCAGCCCCACCCCAATCCAAGTACCCCTCTGGGTGCCAGGCTCTCAGCAAAGAGAATTCAAGTGACTCACGCCGGCCTCTGGGACTAACAGGCCTGCAGTGTCGGAGGGGTGTGAGTTGGGAGCAGACCCTGAGCTTGCCATGTGTTGACAGATGGTGCCCCTTTCTCCAAAGGCTATGCTGGGACCTGGGGACCCCTTTCCCATTCAGAAAACACCCACTTCTCTCAGCTTAGAGGGGTTTAGGAAGAAGCGCTGAGGGCACAGGGGCCACCCCAAAGCAGAGAGCATGGGGACCTCTTCAGTAATGACCCCTGTCACTTCCTCTGTACCCAATACTGTTTTAGACGCAGTCCTGCATTTTTTCACGAAATTAGGGAATATGATGTGCACGTACAACCAAGGGCTGGGGGAGACTGGTGGAGGACTGCATCTGCATTCCATGGCAAAATCCACCTGAGACACAAAGGCCCCACATGGACCCACCCTGTCACAGAGACTCCCAGTCCTGAGACCAGGGAGAGCCCTGCAAGGCCAAAGGGTGCAAACGTGACTAGAGTAGCCAGTTCCCAGGGCCACCTGGGTGCTGGCACCAAGCAAGGTACCTTTAGGCAATGGGCTCAGTCAGGTCACCTGAGAGGAAAGTCCTTCTAAAAACCCATGAAAAGAAAGAAAACAGAGGGCCAGGGATCTAGCTCAGCGGCCTAAGTGCCTGCCTGGCAAGCGCAAGGTCGTGAGTTCAATCCCTGGTGCCGCAAAAAAAAAAAAAAAAAAAAAAAAAAAAATAGAGGACAGGCAGCTGCCCCTGCCAAGTGAACAGGGGTCCCTGGAGCCCACCCCTGAACAAGGCACTGGCTGCTGAAAAGGAAGATGATGGGGACAGAACCTCAGAAACTCTCTCATCACCCTGGAAGCCTCCTTTCCCCATCACCACAGCTCAGCCAAAGCCAGCCGGACTGCAGACAGGGAGCGGCAGGGCTCAAATCTGCCTAGAGCCATGGGCACAGCCCTAGGCTACTGTGGCCCTCAGCTGTTTTTATAAATAAAGTTTTATTGGACCACATCCACACTGATTCATTTACATGCTGCCTACAGCTGCTTTGCTGCTCGTGGCCAAAGAGCTGAGTCATTTCGACTGAGGCTCACCAGAACCCAAAATATTGATGATCTGGTCCTTCACAGAACAGAGTCCACCTGGGCTTGAGAGCCATAAAGCCAAGTGGTTAAGGGTATGGGCTCCAGAGACAGACCCCTGGGTTTCCCCCTGAGCACCTCTCTTTCTCTGACTCTTAGCAGTGCAACCCGACCACTCTGTGCCTCAGTTTCCCCGGTTTCCTCAACAAGGATTCAACTGGTTGATCTGGGACTGTCTCAGAGTAGTCCTGGCACCAGGCGTTTGTTGTATTAGCCTAGGAAATAGCCCAGTCAGGGTCTGAGAGTAAAATCCTCAGTATCCTTCACCCTCTCAGACTTTGCATTTCCTGTTGTATGGCTCTGCATGACCCAATTATGCCAGCATTGGTCAGAGTTGCAGAAAACCCTTAAAATAAATAAAATAAATAAATAAAATCAGAACAGGGCATAATGGA
>RJWT010044178.1:0-11833 GCA_004365215.1 Cuniculus paca
GAACAAGTAAGTAGATTAGGGAAATACAGCATGACTTAGGGGGCTAGTTATTCATTTCAAACATCAACATGTGTTTTTCTCTAGTAATATTCGTGCAGTCATAGAGTAAGGAAAAATTTTAATGAGACTCTGCTTTAACTAAAGACAGTATGACAAATTAAAGAGAATGAGCTTCTGTTGACTCTTCTGCTGCTGATGATGATTGGCAATAAATCAAAACTAGGATGAAGAAGCATGAATGCATGCATGTTTGAGAAAAACAATCCAACAGAAGTAGTACAAATGAGGTCAAAGAGGCATTGCAGAAGTAGTTCTCAAGAAAAGCATCTGGGAGAGGCAGGTGGTGGTTACAGGACATGCTGAAAACTGAAATTTTGGAGTAGCGACCAACCAACATTTGTAATGATAAGGAACAAGGTGTGTCCAGGGAATAAATGGTTGAGAGAACTCAAAGAACAATGAAGAAAGGACATTGAGCAGCCAAAAAGTTAACATATTGGAAAGTTCATTGTGATGGCTAATTTTATGTATCAGATTAATTGGGCTAAGAGATACCTAGGTAATTGGAAAATATTGATGTGTCTATTTCTGTCAGGACCTTTGCAAAGAGATTGCCATGTGACTTGGTGACTTGAAAGCACAGGTCCTCTCCAGTATCAGTAGGTACCATCCAATCCCTCAAGGGTCTGAGTAGAAGGACAAAGTATTGGAGGAAGAGTGAATTAACTCTCTCTGCTTAAATTGAGACATCTATCTTCTCCTGCCTCAAACATTAGCACTCCCAGTCCTCAAATTTCTGAACTCAGATTAAGATTCACATGATTAACCCCTAGTCCTCCACCACAGACTGTCAAACCCTCAGCCCTGGACTTGGTTATAGGTGGCTTTCTTGGTTCTCTTTCTGTGGCAGGTAGATCTTGAAACTTCTTGGTCTCTACAACTGGGTGACATATATGTATGTATGCCTATCTTATTGGTTGTGTTTCTCTAGGGAACTCTAATACAGTTGTCTTTATTGTTAATTAAGTCAAGAAATTATCAGCACCAGGAAGTAATGTTGACAATGAGTCAGGGGTTTTAATTTTCAAGGAATGAGGAACAATAAATAAAATAATGCCCACCAAAACACTTAGGAATCTAATGAGAATGAAGTAAACATACAAATTTAATGTGATATAATAATAAAGATATGAACCAAGCACCATGAAATCATAGAGGAAAATTGATTGAGAATACTCAAGGGGCATCAAGTGGACAAATTAATGAACTGTGAGTGTGATAGGTGTACTGGGTTGAATCCCCCAAAAGACATGTCTACTTGGAACCTGTGAAAATGAATTTATTTGAAAAAGAATCTTTTGCAATTTCAGTTGTAATTAAATTAAGGATCTGGAGGGGATAAATCTTGGATTACCTTGGGAGATCCTAAATGCAATGAGTTAATGACTTATAAGAAGCAGAGTTACCCCTACAAAGGAGCTATGAAGACAAAGATAGAGACTGAAGAAAGGCAATCACAAGCCAAGGGTCACCTAGTACCACCAGACACAAAAGAGGCAAGGAATGGCATCTTCTCTAGAGCCTCAGGAGAAAGCAGTCCTGATCAAACCTTGATGTTGGACTTCTGACCTCTTCAATTATGAAAACTATGTCTTTGTTATTTTACACCATTCTGCCATGATAATTTGTTACACAAACAAGTACAGTGAAACAAATATACTGGGGAAAAGTCTCCCAGAGACATTTGAACAGAATCTTGATAGAGGATAGGAGCTTGAAAAGACCAAAGTTAAAATGTCCAGTGAGTTATTATTTCAGGCAGTATGTTCAAAGGTGAAAAGTAATGAGGTAACACATCGTAATAGTTAACTGTTTGTGTCAACTTGAGTAAGAAATACCCAGCTAAATTGGACTAGCATAGTTCTGGATGTGGCTGAAGACAGAAGGATCTGGAGGGGATAAATCTTACTGAAGACCGAACACTTGTCTCCTGAATGGTATAAAAAGGAAACAAGTTTCTTCAGAGAAGCCCCAGTCTCCCTTTCACCTTGGACATCCTCTCCTGGCTTCCAGTGTAGATTCTTCAGTCTTCCACTGCAGACCATTTGGCCTCCTGATACGGACTCGCATAGGACACTACAGTGAGCTTCAGGTCCTTGACCATCTTTCAGATCTCCAGCACACAGGTAGCCCTTTTGGACTTTTGCACACCTGACTCTGCAAGAAGCCACTGCAGGCTTATCTTGTAAATCTTTACACAGTATATTCATGTATCTTGCATTAAATCTGTTTCTCTACTAAGCACTGACTGATGCACATGTCATGTTTCTGGACTCAGGGTTCTAGAATGTAAAACTAGATTATCCACCCAATATTGTGTATAGCAAATCTGGGAATTTGGATTTATTCTAAAGATTCTTAGAAGCAATGAATAATTAAAACGGGAGTTATAATTATGCGGATGTAGGGGAAGTGTGAACATAATTCACAGCAATGTGAAGTATGTGTTGGAGTCAGAAAAGTTGGGGGATTGGAGGGCCAGTTATACAGATAGTGGACTCCACTGGAGAGTAACACTAATAGCTCAACTGAAGAAGGACCATAGGCTGAAAGAGTATTGTAAGCTACAACTAATAGCATTTCATGATTAGCTGGCTACTAGGGAGAAGTAGAATTCAAATTAAGCACAGAGGTTTCTATCTTAGAAAAAGAGAAACAGGTTTGGATATTCACCAAAAGTAGAACATGATTTTCATTTTCAAATTTGAAATGCCTGTGGGAAACAACTAATAAACAAATAGAAAAAAGCAGAATTTTCAGGAAAGTAGGAATTCACATTTGTGTTTAAATAAAAAAAGTGAAGGGCTGAAGGGAAACAGCAAGTGTCAACAGCAAATCAGATGAATGTTTGTAGTGAATGGAAGAAACCAGAAGAAGAAGCAAAGAAAAAAGTTGTTGGACTGCTTTCCTTGAGTGAAGTCCTTTGAAAATTACTCTCTGGGCTGGACACAGATCATAAAATAAGTTAATTTTATATCCATTTTTTTCTTCAAATGAATATACGTGTTCCTATCATGCTCAGGAATTGAAGCCCTAATTTAAAATGCTAATTGCATATTAACACCAAAAGTCAGTGAACATCTACTTATAATTAGTTAATGATCTTGTTTAACTAACACTTACTCAGACAAAGTAATTGAACCCAAGGTCTAAAAAGTCCTGAACAGAATGAGAGACTAGATAAAAACAAAACAACAAAACCTGATGGAATGCCAAGCTCCCTACTCCACATCTGCCTATTTACTTAAGAGTAAAAAATAATCACCTTTTCCCCTAAAACTAACCTCAGAAATTTATTTCCCAAGGACACATTCATTTTTCTTAAGGTCTGAAAGCTCAAAGCTTGAAATGAACTTCAGGCTATCTTTATAAGGTATATATTAAAAATAAAGGGACTTCATGTTTAGAGTTAGTATAATGTTCAAGATATTACATTTCATATATGCAAATATTCTAAAATCTGAAAAAATTAAAAATCTGAAATTTTTGTCACAAGCATTTCAGATAAGGGGTATTCAAAATACACAATATAAACAATATGTTAAAGACTCCTAAATAACTCATAAAAGAAAGAGTCTCTGCTTTACATAAAACTCAGTGAGGGACTGCTTCATACCGAAAAAAACTCATCATGACTCTATATACCACATTAGAAACATGAAAACTTGGAACAACCGATCCATTTTCCCCCTAATAAATGGTGCCTTGGTTCACGAACTTAATTTGTTCCACAGTTTTGGTAAAAATGGGCACATTTGTGTTTGAACGTGAAAGATGGCTGTGGTTGCATTTGTCACTCAATGTTGAGTTTACAAACAAAAGCGAAATTCTGCCAATTTTGATTGCAAACCAAACTGTTCACAAACAAAAACGTTCATGAACCAAGGCAGCATTCATTGTATACTCTGTATCATATTCTCTTCATTAATGTAATATTTTGTTACACATATTTCTCTCTTGCTCTATCTTCACTCAAAAGCTTATAGTGGAACTAAGTATGTGTATAATGCATTTTCTTCAAGTGTGCTATCTTCTTTATTGTTTTATACACCGATCTCCTTAGCTATATTTTAAGTATCTTCAGAGAGACTTCTATGAATGCTCATTGTTAAAATTCACACAAGGTAGTTGCTGGGCAAATAGCTTTTTATGATATTATTTGGTATAATATTAACATAAAGTCTCCTACAATAGACAAAAATGAGGATAGGAAATAAAGACTGAAAGAATGCTAGAACTTTATCCCTTGCAAACGTCTGACATGTAAAGGAAAAGTAAAGGCAAGAGATTTCCAAATGATATGTTAAAGGCTAAACTTCTTATTCCAAAAATAAGTTGTTCCATGAAACAGTCAGTGCTACGATACAAAAACCTGAATCAAAGTTCAGTTCAGACATTATTTCTCGAATAAACCCTACAAGTCTTCAATCTTCCACCCATATTAATGACCGATTTTTTATGTTAGAATTACACACTTGATACGGAAAATCAACCCAGCAGCATATAGGAGAATCTCCAAACCACTTTTAGTCCAACACACCTCTCATCCTCTTCACTTCCCTTGGCCAAGCAAAAGCTGGCATGAAAAATAATCTTAAAAATACTAATCTTGCAGCCGACTATAGAATATTATTTGAAGATCTCTGTAAAAGCTCCTAAAAGGAATCCAGTAGATTTAATACAGTGTAAACTATTTTTGCTGCATTAAGTTTTACTCAAATATATTTAAAAGGCTCTGGACAGGAGAAAAGGAGGTCAGTGTCCATTTGAGAAGCAGTTTGGCAAACACTAAATTAAAGGGTTGAGTTAAAAAATGATTCATTAGTATTAAGATTTACATCTAAATCATCCCGCCAAAGTCTCATGTGTTTGCAAAGTGATTGATCATGGGTTTGATACACTCACCAGGGGATTCATCCCTTGAGTTTCATAACTGTGCTATTAGGAAATGGGGCCCGGTCACAGATGGGTTACCAGGACTTCGACCTGGAGGGATGATTCTTGTCCCTGGCTCCTCTTCCTTCTCTCTCTTCATCTCCTGACTGCCACGGGTGATCAGCTGTCTTTCACCAAGATCTTCTACCATGCTGCTTCTGACTTGGAGTCAGCCAGAGTTTGACTGAATGCTGAAAACAGTGAGCCAAATAAACTTCTCATTTAAATTAAGTTTTGGGTGTGGGATGTTTTGTCGCAGAAATGGGAAAGTTACTAATACAACTGGTAAACACCAGCTCATCATGAAGGAGCAGAGAATTAAAATGAGTCTAGTGGTTAATTTAACGAGAAGGGAAAAGAAGAATAATTAGTGCTAGAATCTTAGTTACTCAGGAAACTATTTACAGCAAGGAACTGAAATCGATCATTGTATTAGTTGGAAGAAGAGGAAAAAAGAACTGGAATACTTTGATAATGATTGTTACTATTTCATTTGTTTTAAAATCTCTGTTCTGACATGGGAAAAGAAATCATGAAAAACACTATACAGAAAAGTAGAACAGGGTGTCTGCAGTGGCAAAGAAACAAGAAACAAACATACAAAGTTATCGGGAAAAACATTAACTTAGAACCTAAGATTGCACACGTGACCGAGAACTGCGGTTTTCAAACACTGACGTGCAGGTGCATTTCCTGGTGAGGCTATTAAACTGAGAACCCTGCGTCAGTAGGTCTGGCAGAGCCTGTGATTCTGCATTTCTACAAATTTCTTAGGTAATTTATTTTGCTAAACTGCAGAGCACACTTTGAGTGGCAGGAATAGAATAAAGCAGTGTTTACTGATTGCAGAGCAACTTTCTGACTGGAACTTCTGCAGGGCAGGAAAAGGATGAATTAGGTCACTATATCTGAAAATACTTATTTATTCAACAGTGGTTTTCCAATTCAGGTACTCTGTTTTCCAATTTCAGAAGGTTATTTTGCTTGAGTATGTTTCATCCTTACATCCTTACTATTTTAAAATTAAAGTTCTTTTATTTCCCTATAAAATGTATGAAAGCAACAAAAATAACTTTTGTCACAGTTTTTTCAATCCTCTCTGAAGTCAAAACTGAAATATATATTAATGAATATTCTAAACAGGAATACATATTGATACCAACATCTGCAAATATGTATATACTTATTGTAACTGTCTTCCAAAATAAGCCTATTTCTTAGTAGTCACCAAATGTTATGGTGTCTTAGTATTTAGAGGCCAACAGAAGAGCTTATTGCAAAGTATTCCACAATTATCTTAAGGAACTAGGGCAAGGTTTGGCATGGGCTTAATAAGTTTAAGAGATTTATTTTAGAGCACTATAGCTAATGACAATATATTATATTCATGAAAAATGCTAAGAGAATGAGGATTAAGTGTTCTCACCATATAGATTGTAACTACTAGAGTAGTACATCTGTTAGTTTCCTAGATTTAACTATTCTACAATGTATGTATACTTCTAGACATCAGGTTGGACATAATATGTATTTTTCTGTCGATTTTTAAAAATACAGAAGAAAAATTTTATTAGTTCCCACAAAACTAATCCAGTTTTCCTTACAATATTTCACCTTGCCAATTAAATTTAAGAGAATGAGAGTAAGGGATTTTTGAATTTTTTTCTTGGAATACATAAAAAGCTAAGTAATCAAAAGAATAAATCCTATCTGGCAGACAGAATATTTTCTTCATTTTTTGGAAAAAAAATTGTGATAACAGGGAAAGGAAACACTTCTAGAGTTGCTAAGCTATTAAAGATTTAAACCAATAATGTGGAGCTTTATTCTAACCCTTGTGCACTCCCTTCTTTATTATACCATGTATGTCTCAATACGTCAGAGTGTCCCCTTCAGTACACTGAAAATTAACTTAAGGAGCAAATAAGATATACCGTGAACACCTAAAAATAAATCAACAATGTCAAAACATTTTAAAGAAACTATTTAAATGGAAAAAAAAAAGAATTACAATAGAAAATAAGTTGCCACTTTTTTTTTTTTAAGCACCAGGGATCGAATACACAACCTCGCACTTGCCAGACAGGCACTTAGGCCACTGAGCTAAATCCCCAGCCCTTGTCTTTTTGAGACAGGGTCTCACTATGCCATTCATACTGACCCTGAGCTCACTTTGTAGCCCAGGCTGGTCTTGAACTCACAAGGATCCTCCTGCCTCAGCCTCCTGAGTGCTGGGATTACAGGCGTGCACCACCAGGCCTGGCTGAAGTTGCCACTTTCAAAAGAAAAGTTAGCTCTACTTTAACCAGGTTGCCTTTAAAAGTGAATGTGAAGTTAATATTAACAACATATAGAAAATTCATAGAAAGTATATATTATTCAATATTACTCTTCACTCTTCCTTGAAATTAGAATGATGTTTTAAAAAATGTCAAGTTTCTAATAGTGCTTGACCAGCTGTTTCTCCTGTCAGAAATGTTCCTGGGCTTCTTATGAGAACCCCAGGAGCCCAGCACGGCCTCACTCAGGTAGCAGCACTGAATTATCAGGAACCAAGTGGGGATGAAGACGAGAATAAGCATAAAACTGGCACAGTCATCGAGACACATCTGACAGGCAAAACCTCCTGGATGTGATTAATTGATCAAAGGATCTCCAGAAATAAAATCATTAAACATCTCCTAAAATCTTAACTGTAAAACAAAACAATTCCTGAGCTTTAAAAGGCCTTACCTGAGCCACTAGCTTAAAGAATAGAGGCTCTAGCCTAATTCACATATCATAAACTCAATGTTTCAAATAATGAGCAGATATTAACAAAGAAGTAGCTTTTATCCTCACCAGCTGCACCGCAAAGCCTCCTTTAAATCTTACCACAAAGAACTTTTAACTAGATGGTTAAAATCTGCACAAAGTACTAATCACAATTTGAGGAATGTTGGATAACACATCTATTTTAAAACTAATTCTTGTGAACTTTAGAACACTGCTCCAATTCAGAAACTTAAGCTAAAGTAAAATACTAACAGATCTAAATGAAAAATTATTACTATGACTATAACAAATACAATCGGAGCTGCAATTCTAGATTTAACTACAACTCTCCATGCAGTCTTCTAATAGAAACAAATTCGTAGTGTTCCCAATAATAGACATAGTAAAAATTTCCCCAATTGTCACACACAGGGATTACAAAAGGCAACTGTCAATAATCTGAAGGAAAGCAATACACTTCAGATCTTCCCACAGAGCATCACACAGATCGACTACATTAATGACACCATGCTGGTAAGATCTGAAAAACTAGGCATGGGGTAGAGATTAATCCCTAGTAAACAAGAAGACTCCTACTCCAGCACTTTTCCTACTCTAATACACATACAAATCACCCTAGAATGCTACGATAAGGCTGATTCTGATTTAGTGAGTCTGGAACGGGTCGGGTATTTTCATTTCTACCAAGCTCCTAAGTGATATGTTGCCAGTTTCTGTATCACACAATGAGAAGCATAGTTAACAAGTTAGGCTATTTCCTCCAAAATGAATTCTTCTTACTAAGCAAGGAGAGTGACAGATGGGCTCTTGCGTTGGGGATATACTGCCCATTCCCTTATAGTGTCTTTTGAAGGTTATCAAATTTGAGTCAAGTGCAAAGACAAAGAAGAGTTTCTAATTGGCCAGATTCTAATATAAATTGTTCTGCCACTTTATTCTGGATATATATGAAGTTTACACCCATTCCTGAGAAAAGAATGTGGAAGAGGCCCTTGGGGTGTAGGGTTAAGGTCATGAGTTTTTCAACAAGTGTCAAGTTTTGGGTTGTTTTTTGGCCCTATTAATGGATGGCATATTAAGTGATCACTCAACCCAGGCTTCCATCAATTGCTAACAGATCAATTTACCCACAAAATTTGATTTGCCCAGTAGCCTTCCAGTGAAAAGTGATTAATGCAACTAGGCCTCAGGTGTCCTCCAAATGCATGGGCAAATTGCAGGTGGCTGTTCATATGGCCAGGAACATGATGGCAGCCACACCATTGAGCCTTCTCCAACCCAAATTCATGACAGCAAAGGAGTTTTCTATCACAAGTTAAATTTACAATGTTCCAGTGTACTAGCACAAACCAAAATTGTTCTACTTCATGATTATAGTACCATTTAGGAACAGTGCTGAAGAACAATACAGGGCCAAATTTTCCTCTGTGCAAAATTTGAGTAGTCACTTAGTGTTATGGTTTTGTATCTAGGTGCCCCTCTAAGCCTCATGTACTTATGGAAGTGGCTGAATGTAGTGTTTGTGATTGATTCGTTGTCTAGTGCTGGGATTGGCAGTGTGAGTTCTGCATCCACCCAAGGCTGGAGCCAGCATGCAAAGTAAGGTCAAGAAGGAAACTTTTTTTTCTCTCTTTTGTGCAGTTTGCTATGAATGGCTGCCCACCTCCCCCCCCCCAGCCATGCCATCCTGCCTTGGAACCAGCTGAGTATGGACTAAAACCTCCATAACTGTAAGAAATAAACCTTTCCTTCCCTAACTTTGGGTGTCAGGTATTTTGTCTCAACAACAAGAGAAAAGTAACCAAGACAGAATGTGGTACCAGGAGTGGGGTCGTTGCTGTGACTGTACCTGACCATGTGGTTCGAGAGCCTTTGGGAATGGCTTGTGGGGAGAGTTTGGAAAGGTTCAGAGATGTCACCTGAAAGAGTAGAGCTGGAATGGCTTAGGCTGTTCTGTAGGGGAGATTCTGGCCAGAGCTCAGGAGACCAGAAGGCTGATAGCCTGCTGGTAAAGACCAGGCTCGGGAGGTTTCTGCTGGAAAGAAGGACTTTAGTGGGTGTTAGACTCCAGACAGTATGTGTTATGGCTTGGCAGAAGGTTTGTCTGCCTTCTGCTCGTGTCCAGAGATTTTTCCTGAGACTGAGATTAAGGGCAGTGGCCTGATTAATCTGGCAAAAGAAATTTCAAGGCAGTTGAGGCTGTGCCATGGTTACTGTTGGCAGCTTTTAGCCAGATTTATGTTGGAAATCAAGAGCAAAGAGCCCAGCATGGTGATTTAAAATGTGAGTTTGGTTCGAAGGCTGTGGACCGTAAAGATAGAGCTGAAACCTCAATTGCTGAGAAGGAACAAGGAAATAAAAAAGATGGCCTAGGGGTATCCCGTGAAGCAGCTGGTCTCCACCCCTTGCAGCCTCAAAGCTACAAAACTGAAAGACTTTTCCTGGGGGATAAACCTGCAGAGTGCCACATTCCAGAGACAGAGGCCAAAGGAGGTACCAAAATGGCAGCAGAGGCCACATGAGATTCCAAAATGGCAGTGACATAGAGAATCTAATCTCTTCCTTGCAATCAGGTTCAAAGTGCCCAGCAATCCAGAAACTTGACCCCTATGGCCAAGAAAGAGGAAAGCCTGGCTACTGCTCCAGCTGTCAGCGCACCCTGGCAGCATCCATGTGGTGCTAGTTTTAGGTGCATGGAGAATGCATGCATTCTGAGGTTAAAAAGGCTTCCACTCCAATTTCAGACAGCCCTGGATGCCTTGCAGTGCACTTGAGAGGTCAGTATGTGAAGCTGTGAGTGTGAAGCCAAAATGGAGACCCCAGAAGTTTGAAAAAGCTAGAAGCATGCATCATCTAAGGAAAGCTGCAAAGATTGAGCAGAGTGGGCATAAGAGAGAAGCTGTGGGAACTAAGACCCCTAAAAGTGCCATCAGGGTGGAGCCACACAAGCCCTTTGGAGCTCACAATTTGCCACAAATGGCTTCTGATGCTGGACATACAGCTACAGCACTTAACATTTGCCCTGTTGGATTTTGAACTTACTTTGGTCCCAATGCTTTGTATTCCCGTTTGTAACTTTTAGAATGGTAATGTCTATCTTGTGCCACTGCATGTTGGAAGTGTTTAACTTTGTTTTCGTTTGTACAGGGGCTTGCAGCTAAGGTTTGCCTTAGATCTTGGAGGAGACTGAGAGCTCCCAAAATTTTTCCCAATGAATCTTTCCTTCATTTACATAGGACAGGGTAACATATAGCTGGTTACAACTAACAGAAAATATAGGCCTGAAAGCTATTATAATAATAGTAGATGACGACATCCTCTAATACTGAAATTTGTAAAAATAAAATAAAATAAAGATTAGCAGCACTAAAGGTTATTTGATACATACATAAAGCTTCCTTGTGAGTTATTTCTTCATTCAGAAACACTGTTTCCTATCTTCAATTTGTCTTCTCAAGAAAAACTCCAACAGAAACTGTACTCAGTATGTCTTGATAGAAATCTAACTGCAGTATCCACTGAGGCACCAGTGAATTATTCAGGAAGTTTTGCAAAAGTGCCTTTTAGTAATAAGTAATGGACAGTCAGGTTGGATTTGGCAATGGATTCCAGAAAGTGGCTTTCTACACATTCAAGTAATGGCAACTCAACTACCTCTTCCCATTCATCACTCTTTAAATCAAGCGTACATGTGGTACAGGACTCACCACTGAATGAAACCCACAGCAGAGGAAACTTAGAAAATGAATTGATTAGTGCTCTCTTCTCTCAATACTATAAAAGCTATCATCTATTTCAGGAAGAATTCCCTGTCCACAGTGAAGCTCTTTGTGGTTCCATAAAGGAAGATCTGTTTATACTGTATACAACATACATTTCACAGCAAGAGCCTCAAGTAAGCCAAATGTGTAACATCTGTCAAACTAAAATAAATAAAGCTCCTTCCTTAATAAAAGTTTTTAATTATTCTACTTAGAACATTTTTAACTCTGATATATATGCATTCAATGCATATAGAATCTCCAAGACCACAGAGTAACATCTCAGGGTTGCAGCCTCCATA
>RJWT010044179.1:0-11840 GCA_004365215.1 Cuniculus paca
GTTTAATCTAGTATTATTAGTATGATCTAGCTGGGTGAGGTTGCTCATGCCTGTGATCCCAGCACTTGGGAGGCTGAGGCAGGAGGATCACCATGAGTTCAAGGCCAGTCTGTACTACCTGATGAGACTCTGTCTCAAAACAAACAAACAAATAAAAAATATGATGGAATTATAACTGGATGTAAACATACAGTGTAATTTACTGTATGAGTATACTCCAGGAACTTTTTTCTAGAGGAAAAAGCATTGATTACTTTAAAACCTAAAAATAAAATTAAATTAATTTAGCATATTACCTTGATCAACAGTTTTCAGTTTTAATGAGACTTTGCATTCTTGATCAAATTCACTAAACTCAGAACAAACAACAGGAACTGTGCTTTCTATCCTCAGCTGGTATTCCTTCCCATTTTCTGATATGGTGCTCAATTCAGGTTGTAACTGATGTAAGAAAATTTGGACAGCAGTTATGTTAAAATAGAATTTATTTCTAAACTATAATTTTGAAACCACATTTTCTCGGCAACTCACCTTTTGCTAAATGAGCTGGTAGTAACTTAATTTCTTAACTAAATTAAACCAATTAAAACAAAACCAAATAAATATATAAGCAGCATATAGAGAAGTACATGGAGTCACTACGGAGCTCTGGATTTAAACTCAATTTGGTTCCCCAAAACATTTTGGATAAAGTCCAACCTGCCTTAATGATTCTGGTTCTATGGTAGTCATCGGAAAACAGAGGAAATACAGATTTCTGTATTCTTCTACTTGTTAGCGAACGTTTGCAGACAGATCAATGGAAGAGTCCGATTATTTTGAGGGACTTATACTCAACATCTTTATTAGAAATTTGGTTGATCTAGTACGTAAGTCCAAGTATTGTTGGCACTTGTAAAAGTTCAACTCTCAGCTTATTTCTGAACCTCTGCTTTTCACAGTTAGACCGAGTATTGCTTAGGACTATCCCTATTCCACTTTGCCAACAAAGTTGTTTTGGAAGCAAGGATTCTTTTTTTTTAATGCACTATGCTAGTAAGTTTTGGTTAACTCTTGAAACAGATGTTTCTTAGAACTGACCATTCTGTTAGCTTAATTAGAAACAGTTGCTGGGGGCTGACCGCCGGCCCTTGCTGTTGTCTGCTGAGTGGTTAGCAATGCAGAGCCAAAGGTTCCTATGTTCCCAAGGTCTGAGCTCTGCTTTGCCTTAACTGTGGGTATGCTATTTGACAATGCAGTCCCCTCTTCACTTCTTGATTCCTACTGTGTATTCATAGACTTTAGCTAGAAATAGGTTTCATCTTGGTCCCTCATAATCTGCCAATTTCCCTTTCTTGTCTTTAAACCACAAGTGAGTCCAAGTAGAACTCCAGCCCTGTGAAGAAGACATCCCAGGTGCACTGTGCTTGCCAGCTCTTACCTCTTGATATTGCCATTGTCACACATCTTCCATACCTTCTGATTCCCTGTCACCTCTGCTCACCTGTTAAAATACCTCTTAGACCCTGGTGCTACAATGCAATCTGTAAAGCCCAGAACTCAGGCAAATTTAGCCAAATCTCTATTTCCTAGCCTGGTACTGCTCATTGAAAATGCACAATAGCTAAAAATTGATATGCTAACTTTTAGTTATATGATAGAATGAATTATGAGAATAGAGCCTTTGCATTTTCCTGATTTTTTGCCATTTTTAAACAACAAAACAAAAAAAACCAAGTTCACTTTTTATGATGGTTTGAATTGTGAATTTTTTATTTTATTGATGATGCAAAAGCAACACACATTCCATAGAAACTATACTTTGAATTTTGATCTTTTCTTAGGCTGCAATATTCCATAAGATACTCTCCCCTGATGCTGGACAGGGCAAGGCAAGGTACCACAGATCCCAGAGAGAGTCATGTGATCACTAGAGTAACCAATTCATATTCTACAATATGCTAAGTTGCTAAACTATTACAGTGTTAGGGAGGTTAGGTGCATTAAGTACATTTGTGGCTTAACACTATTTTCAACCTTAGATAAATTTGCCAGGAAGTAACCTTATCATAAAACAAAGAGCATCTGTATATCTCAATTTGAGTCCATTAACAGAGGTTCTCGAGTTTTGTTACACATTAGAAATAATAGGACTGTTCTTCAAAAATACAGACTCTTGAGTTCCAACATTTAGTTTGTGAAAACTCCAGGCATATTATGGACAGATCACAGTTTGGGAAAGAGTTCCAGAAGAAAGTTTCTGGTCCCTCCCCATGAGTACATACCTTAATGCCTGCAAAAAATTCTCTGCTTTCACTGGCTAAACTTTGTACATGTGGTTTCTCCAAGAAAAAGACAGAAGCACTACAGAATATCTAGGAATACAGTTAACAAACAGTTACCAATAAAATTATGAAGAAATGTATAAATTATTGTCTTCGAATTCTTAATTTAGTTGATAGACACTGCACAAGAGATAAAAGAAGTATTTTAAATACTTGCCTGAAATTTTACAAAATTTCCATCATTATAAAACATTACATGTTTGACCCTTAACATAAATTAAAGTGTAGTAGGTTTTTATGTAATACATATTTGAAAGTAGATAAAAAGTGATATCATCACTGAAAAAAATAAAACATGGTTTTCCACATATAAGGATTTCATTTTAAAACCTAAACAAAGACATACAGTTACAAAGATTCATCAATAATAATCAGTAAATTTCTAAAAGGAGGTGTTCATATATAGTCAGACTATATTACTGACTCATCTAATTATCACTAGAATTAGCACAATTACCTTGGAGGAAAAAAATAAAAAACAAAATGCTTTATATTCTGAGGACAAAAATCTGCAACACCCTTATTTAAAAAACAGTACATTGGGGAAAATAAAAGATAGTCCAATTTTTTAACATACCCTATCTCCAAGTCTGAGATTTATGCCATCGAGTTCTAAAAGAGAGAATGACTGAACTGTGGTCTCTTGTTTCAGCTCTTCTTTGATTTCTTGAGAAGAAAGCCTAGACCAAGCTACGAGAAATCCCACTGAGTCATTGGACGGGGAAACATCAAAGGCACACCTACAGAAAAGCCTGGACTCAATCAGCTCCACCACCACCTCTGGCCTTCCCGGAGGTGGAGGTGGTAATGAGGCCAGCAGTTGTCCTGGTGGAAGAAAACGTATAATTTGTAAATTGAGGATCTTGAAGAATGAAGACTGGCTTATGGAAAAAACACACAAAGATTATAACTCTGGTATTTCTCTCAGGGAAAAATGCAATATGTTCAGAAAAAAACGATTATTTTCTAGCAGTCAGCAAATTAACACATTCATGTTTGATCTACCTGTGTGTTTTGTTTGATAGCAGAGCAATTTTGCTCATCAAGCTCACACTGATGCAAGTTGTCTGCCCCTGAAGAAATCTGTTTCTTGAAAATAAAAGTAATTTACTGTCTATTAGGTAATTATCTTTTCGAAAAGACAGAAGAAACAAAATTCAAGTTTTGTACATTATTATTTCTTGTTATGAAAAAAAACGCACTATAGTGTAAAAGCAAATGGCGCCTTTAGTTTTATAATTTACTCTTACAACTCAACTTTGGCCAAGAAGAGCTACTCATTCTGGGGATGATTATACTGACTGTGAAATAAACTGTCAAGTGTAAAAACAACAAATTTTCCTTTCAATTTTCTGAGACTAAAACAAAATAAAAATGTTCGCAAATCTTTCAGAGCTTCAGATTTCATTTTGCAAATGCTCAGAGTTAAAAAAATGTGTAAATACATCATATGAGTTTCAATTTCTGCCTATTCTGAAAAATATAGATTGAAAAGAGAAAATTTTTAAGTGCAATTAAAGTCTTTGGTGTTTATTTTTGTTTGATACAAATGCAATCTTCCTGGAAAGCCAAATGGAGTTGTACTTCATAATCTAACTTCTAAAGCTACCGTAATGAACCAATATCTACTAATGCTACAGAAGGTACATTTTAATGCTTTTTGCTGAGTACTTAGTCATTATTTACCTATCAGAAGTATTGAATCAGTTGTTCCTGTATATTTGAGATTTTCTTGTTTTCACATTATTTAAAAATAATTTTGTAAATATTTTTCTTGCAAATTTCCTTGAATACTTCTCTAAAATAGGTTTTTGGAAGTATAAATGTAGGTACAAATACATAGTAGATTTTTAAGAATGTTAAGATAAATTACTAAATTTTGTCATGAAAAATCCTACCAATAGCTGGGGGTTTAGCTCAGGAGCCTAAGCACCTGCCTGGCAAGTGTGAGGTCATGAGTTTGATCCCTGGGGCCACAAAAAAAAAAAAAAAAAAGGAAAAAAAATCCTACCAATATTCACACTTTTTCTTAATTCTTGTATTTTGGTTAACTCCAGAAACATTTCTTAAGGCATGATAACATTACTTTTTATTTTTGATATATGTTAGGTGCCAGCATTGTCCAGTATTAGTATAATTCAACATTTAAAGCCACAGCATATAAATAACTAGTTGAAATCACTAGTTTATAAATATGTAAATTATTAAAAAAAGAAAATCACTAATTTATAAGTACATTATTTAAAAAGAAAATGTTATACTTACCAGTATAGTCACCTTCTATTTCTATTTCTTCAGGGCCACATGTGTGTAATTTTGTATCAGAAATAGCTGAAAATGGTTAAGGTTTTTTAATTTATTCAAATGGGCATAGAGATATAAACATACATGTACCTAAAGTAAAATTCCTTTAAAAAGTATGCTTTAATATTGGACCAAAACTTTCTTAGTTATATATTCTGTTGTTGCTGTTTTGTAATATATATTTTCCTTAGAGAATAGCGTCTGCATTTCAAAATAGTCGTAGCTCTAAATTTGAATCGGCAATTATTAAATAATGAAACACACTTGACAATATCAAAACAATAGGAACGCTTGTGGAGAGTGGAAATGTAATATGATAGTCACTTTGAAGGACAATTTGGAAATTTTACAGACAAATATACTCATCATCACACAGAAACCATGCTTTTTGGTATTTACTCAAAAGTGTTGAAAACTTCAAACCAAAACTCAAACATGAATATTTATAAATATGAACATTTATAGCACCTTAATTCATAATTAGATAATTGTCTCAATATTTTTGTGGGTAATAATTTTAATTTTGTATTTTAGAAATATTTTCTTAACCTATGAGATTTATATTTTAGCTTTACATTTGAGCTTTTATATTTGAGTGTATAAATTTTCTATTTTTATATTTTTCTTAGTAAATGTTTTCCTAGAAATTTTATATTTTAGCTTTTATATCTTGGTATATAATTACTGAGAGGATTTGGGGTGTTTCTGTTTTGTATTTTGATGAAAAGTATGGACTAACATTGTCTTTTTTGCATATGAATTGTATTTTATACATGTACGGACAATATTATTTCTGCATTACTGTTTTGAAAAGCAACATATGGATATCAGTCTATTTCTGGGCTCCATTTTTTCATTGATCTATTTGCTTACCCTGATACAATACATTATATATATGACAAGCCCGTCCAGCCATGTCAGACTGAGAACATTATCTTTCTAAACTATTCTCTTTTCTGAGGTAAAATAGGTAATGCCTTATTTTCTTAAAGATTTTTGACCAAGAATGAGATATTTACATCAAATTTAGAAGCCATTTGAAAAAACAGAAAAGGGGAGTTGGGGTATTTGGCATTGTTTTTAAGAAAAAAAAATTAATTACAAATCTCCTACAGTATTAAAATTGTTACTTTTCATTGACAATTGGAAGAAACACTTAACCATGGATAAAATTTACATTCTTTATGCTGACATTAAGAGATAAGACTTTCAAGAGATAAAAGTGCTAGAAATGTTAAATAAATTCCTTTTTCTAACAATGCTGGTTCAAATTTCATAGCTATGAAAAGCAAAATTATTTTTAAGATTTGACATTTATTATGCACAATTAGATTATTAAAATTCAAAACAACAGATTTGTGTGTGCATGTGTGTGATGCTGGGGATTGAACCCAGGGCCTCACGCATGCTAGGCAAGCCCTCTACCACTGAGTTCTGCCCCAGTTTTAATGTTTTATTTCAACTACTCTAAGACCTTAATAACTACTGTATTTGTTTTGCTGTTAACTGTGCTTTGTGATTGGTTAGTTTGGAGAATCCAATGGCTTAATAATGAAAATATTTTAAGTGCTACTGATAGACTAATTACTGTTTGCTGAACTAAAAGTTTGCCTCATTTGATAACAACAATCTATAACAGTATGTTCCAGGATTTGAGTCTCCTACATAGATTTTGAGTTTCATTATTGCCTAAACAGTCTAAGCCAAAAAACAAAAAAACAAATAAGCTAACAAATAAGTCATTTTATAGTTTCTATTTTGAGTCTCCTGCCTCTGAGGAGTTGGAAGAATAATGCCACCAAATACTGTAATCAAGCACAGTGTTTTTGATGACAATATATCACAACACTCTAATGTAAAGGGCACACTGTCTACTTTCAACAAGTTCCTAGTCATAATTTAGTATAGTTTGGTTCTTTTCCTCCATTTATCTAATGCATTTATACAGTAACTCATGGATATTTACTTTATTCTTTGATAGTAGGGATTTATATACATTTATTTCATTGAGGATTATATCCGATTTTTTTTGTTGTTTTTTTTGTTTTGTTTTGCTTTGTTTTGTTTTGAGATAGGGTCTTGACCTGTAGCACAGGCTGGCCTCAAACTTGTGGTGATCCTCCTGCCTCAGTCTCCTGAGTGCTGGAATTACAGGCATGTGTCACCACGTCCAGCCAGTTTATTTTTATATGTTTTCTGGGAAACTCCACTAGAAAATAAGTTCCATAAGGTTTGAGAACTCATTTGTCTTGTTCATAACAGTGGGCCCAAAGTCTAAAATAATTCATGGCACAGGATATACATTCATTTTGCTCATTTCTGTAAGTGAAAGATGAAATAATATAAAATCCAGATTTTTATAATTTTTTTCTCACCATCTTTCATCCTTTAATAACAAAGAGAAAGAATGTAGAGCAAACCAAAGAAATTTTAATATAATCATAGTAGGCAGTGAGAAAACAGCAAGAAATTTGTTTTACATCAGCACATAGTTGTGAGCACTTGAAGAACTTGCAGACTGGATGTACTAGTGGATGCCTGTAATCCCGGCACTCAGGAGGCTGAAGCAGGAGAACAGCTGTTTGAGGCCAGCCTGAGCTACACAGTAACTTCGAGGCCAGTGTGACCCACATAGTGAGACCCTATCCCACCCCACAAAAAGGAATCCCAAACAAACATGGGCAGTTTAAACTGGAAATCTGGCTTCAGTTGGCTGATAGTGATAGATCAATCTCTTACTGAGATTTGCATTAGCTCAGTGCAACCTATCCCGAGAATAGCACAGAGTTCCGTGGATGGCCGTTCATGTGAATCACCAATATTTTCTTACCTTCCGCACAGTAGCCCATACATCCCTGAGTGGGTTGGAGAAAGTACACGAAAAAACTCCCACAGTTTCTTACAGACACTGGGATTTGAAAGAGACAGCAGTCTTTCCTAGGGCTAAACAGAAACTGCCACGTGGCACAAGCTGTCAGATGCCTGGTCTCCCCAGCAGGAGGCAGAGTTTCTGAAGCTCCTAGAGACAGCCAGATGGGAGCCTGAGTTCCACAGCGGTTCATCTTTTGCATCAGAGGAAACAAAAGTTGAAAATCTAATGTATTTTCATACAGACAAATCAACTTTGCATTTTCTTCGAAACAATCTTTAGAATACAAAAGTACTAGTTATTACAAAAATCTATTAGCTTGCACCATAAAAGAACAGCAAATTTAAGGTATATATAATTTAAAGGTAAGTACCTCATAATTAAAACGTTATTCAATGTAAGTACTTTTATTCTATTTGTTACATTTTTATTATAAGCTAGAAATATTTGACGTATGGTAAATTACTAAAAGAGATGATTTATTGTAAAACTAGATAAGCCAAACTTATCTTTCATATAGCACAAAGACAAACCGATTTGAAAATTTTTGACCAAATTTCTGGAAATACTATGTGTAAGAAATTCATGAATAGTTCAAGATGTAGCAAAAACATATGAATGCAAAGACTTCAAAATCAGGTGATGAAACAATTACTTAGTAATTTGGAAGACGATGAAGTTAAAAGCACATTTGAAGCCTATTATGAAAATCAGTTTCAGGTAGAAAATGGAATTAAACAGAAAAAAAGTTTTTAAAGAGTAGATATTTGGGCAGAATTTATTAAATGTATGATCTTGGAGAAGGTACTGAACATCCTTCTCTTTGATATTGGGTGGCTAATAGTATTCACCTCAAAGTGCCATGGAAATATCTGAATGAAATGAAGTATGCAACACATTGTTGACTGACAATATTGAGGTTCAGTGTTTTAGGCCAGATTGCAATTCTTAGTCTTGCTATTTTCATATTTAAAAACAAAGAAAAATATCACAAAGAGAAGATTGATACATATGATTAAATAATTTTCAGGGTATAAAATAAATATGAGTTAGATAAGGAGTAAATTTTTGTAAATGTTATATTTAGTATGCTAATTTATTTATTGTTATATCATTACATTTATGAATTTTATTTTAATCAGGCCATATTATTCATTCAAAAACTCATTTACAAAAGAAATTCAGGTAAGAGTATTCAGTATTAAAAAAGGCATTTTCTACTAGTGTAGGAATTAAAATTTTGTATTACATTTTACATAACTTTTATAAAAGTTCCAAAAACATTAATCTTCACTAACTTTACTTACAAAAATCAATCTTACTAAACACACTAAAATTCTAACAATCAGAGTATGTACACTTGTTGATTCAGAATTACTTATATCAAAATTCTGAATGTGCTCACACAAGGCAGTTGCTTAAATAAATACGGTGTATGTTTACTACGAAATATTATTTTCAAAAATGATGAGAAAGGCTTTATAATTCAGGAACATGCTAATGGTATAACTGTAACTGGGAAAAAAAAAGCATGTTAACAAAATATAAGAAAAAAGAAATAATAGCAAAACATTAATAATAGTTATGACTGGATGCATGAATTATGAATAAATGTTTTTCCATTCCTGCCCTTTATTTTTTAAGTTTTCTATGATTTCTATGTATTACTTTAAACATTCCAAGCAGAAATTTATTTAATTAGACTTGTATTATTCTTCAATAAAAAACAAAATTACATTGATTCTCCGTTTGAATGCCCTAAATTCTTGGTTCAAGAAGGGACAGGTGTGGGGGACAGACCAGGGAACACTTCTCCATGGGCACAATGAGACAAGTTTCACTTTCCTGTATCTAGGAAAAGACAGGAAAACTTTTCACCTTCATTTACATTTGTGTGAGGTTCTACATCAACTGTTCATTTGGCCAAGAGAAAAGAACACAAATGTTTAAGAATATAATGAATTTCCTCCAACTTTCTTGAACTTTATTTTTTAAATCTTCACCTTTTTATTGTTTTTTTTAGCTTTTTGCAAGCAAAAATGTGACAAAAGTGACAAATAAAAAAAGACAGCCATCATGACATAAATTAAAATCAATTATTAAACCATGAATTTTCCTCTGAATTCTTAAGTTAATATTAAAAATGAAAATCATTCCTGTTTCTGCCTAATTCACAAAATGTGGGTGATGATAAGGAAAAGAAATCTTCTAAGAAATAACCCTGCATGATATGGTCTCACTCCAAGTGTTAAACAGTAACTGCATGCCCTCCAGGTTAAAAAAAAATTACCTTCAAGAAAGAAATCATACCTAATACAGTGTGGGTTTATAGACTGTAAACACTTAAGTGGGGATGAGCACTTCTAACACCTTGGCAGGTGTGACACTGGGCATATTTCTGGACTATCACCATGCCTATATTAGCCATGTAGCACAGCTGCACACTCACTTAAGTCTGGACTTTCTGGGGCAACCAGACAGCTGAGAGAGATGGCAGCTTCGGATAAAGGGAACGGGTTCACTCTGTGAGAAAGCTGCCTGCTCCCGTAATGCCTGGTCATGTGACTCAACTCTTGCCCTCTGTCTTTATTTTTAGAAGTAATATTTGCTACCTCACAGCCTTAGCAAGATCAAATGAATTTACACAGTTGATAATATTCCCTAGTGCAGAAAGCGTATGAGTTGCAAAACACGTCTTTACCATTTTGATCCTGTAACTGAAGATGGTGAGGTAAAGGATTTAGTCTTTCATGAGATTTAGACTTAGTCTCAGTCTTTATATCATGAGCTAGAGATGTGGTCCCAATAACAGGAGTTGAATTGAAAGGCTAAGTGGTCAAAAGTGTCATAAATAGAGATGAAGGTTGTCCCCTGAAAGTATTAGCAGCTGAATGGGGACTAGTAATGAATTTGGGGAAATCTGAATTTGAAAATTATCACTCAGATAAGAAGAAATCTCAATAGAAATTCAAGGAGGACCTTGGTAAGGAAAGTAAACTAGCTGAGTAATACCCAAGAAATCATGTTTTGTGTTTATTCTTCTTGTACTTCTCATACATCTAATGTGATTCCATGTATGAAAGTTCAAAAATAGACAACATTAAGCCTGGTGCGTTCAAAAACACAATGCTTGTCTGTTCACAAACAAAAAGAACTAAAGCATGTTCGATGCACAAATTGTGGGGTTAGGGAAAAAGCCTCAGTGGGATGAGGTCAGAGAATTGAATTTGCTGCCAGTGCACCGCTTGCAAATTGGGGCTAGGAAATACTTAGAGATTTCGCAGCCAGGCTATGTTCTCTTTGGTCTTCCATCAGGAGTGCTCTGCATGCAGGCCTTATGCCAGGGGAGCCCACAATGCCAGGCAGGCAGCAACTGCCAACGAGTGGAGCACACAAATGTATAGCATTTATTGTCTGCAGATTATTTGTGGTGAAGCCCTGGAGAATGATTGTTTGCATTCAATACTTGGCTCTTTTACATGTAGCTGGGTGGCTCTAGGAGGATTATTTCTAAGAATATGGGTGCCCTGCGCTGTTTGATGGAAATAATGATCACTGATAGACTATATCCTAGAGTTGTCAAAATTATATAAGCTATTATGTGTAGAAACACTGTGAGTTGTATGAAGCACAACATTAACCACTGCTATTAGTATTATTACTGGACTAGGCAACCCAGGAATACCCTTTTGAATTAAGTCAATCTATACATAATGAGGCCTGTGTGAAAATAAATTGACTGCAAGACTCAATCTTTGCATTAAAAAGCACTGAAGGGAAGTCACATGAAGTTTTTAGTGAGCTGTCGTACCTCAACACATTTGGTTGGCATCTCAGCAGGTCGATCAAAGATGAGAAATCGATACCACCCAGGGGAGAGAGAGTGGTCGCAGATGAGGTCTTGAGCAACTGCCTTCTGGAGTTGCCCAGAATCGAAATGGACACTTCGGTAAGGATTCTGAAGAATCTGGTGGCCCCCAGGAGAGCACTCTTGGGCTAGATGGAAAGACAGCTGTCTTGATGTGATGTGTTTGCGTCATTGGCCTAGTTCAGTTCTCAAGTAAAATTGGTTTCCAAAACAGAAACAAAGCAAATAAACCACTATAGGACACAAAACCTGTCTGAACTGCATTCAGTCTCTTAGTAAATCAAGGTTGGCTGAGTTTGTACTTTCCATCGACACAATGAGACAACTCAACAAAACTCTTCAGAATGCATTTTTGAGGGATTTTAAGACCTTTATTTTCATTTTATGTTAACAAGGCAAGAGAGCTGATTGTTCTTGAGTTAGAATTTATTTTGATCACCTCGAATTCAGGCCTTACAGTGATTCCCCCTATGCC
>RJWT010044180.1:0-11839 GCA_004365215.1 Cuniculus paca
AGACTCAGCCCCAAAACTGCAGAAGGCCCCAAGCACCGCAGGTGAGCGCCAGACAGAACACCGGACACGGGAGCTCCAGTTCTCCATCTGTTCGTTTATTTATTTTAAGAAGCACATATTGACAGCCAGCCACGCACCAGCACAGAGCAATGCTGGGGATGCAACCCTTCAGCAGCCTGGGACTTCTCTAAAGGAGCTCACAGTCTGGTGACAGGGGGACACACTCAGGGCTGACGGCTGCCTCAGGTGCCCAAAGTGATGGAGGTGAATGTCCAGGAGAGCAGGTGGGAGGAGGCTGCCAGGACCAGATGGGCCCTGAGCCCTGGCGTGAGCTGGGAGAGACCTGCACTGTGGATGGACGAGCCTCAGCAGGGTGTGCAGCAGGCGGACAGGGGCCAGGGAGGCGTGGATAAGCAGTGTGGAAGGCCAAGGGTTCGGGACAGACGGGTGGGAGTGCAGCTGGCAGAACTGGACAGCTGGCTACAGGGTAGGGTGTGGCCAGGAGGAGGCAGCGGGCTCAGCCTGCTGGCTTTGGGATCTCTGTCACTGCCTGCACAGGTCCCTTCTACCTGTGACACAGCACGCTCTGTGCTAAAACTCAGTGCTGTGTGAACGTGTGCAGGGACTGCAGTGGGAACTACACCAAGTAAACAAACAAGATGAATGCCCCGTGCTGTTTCTACACTGCTTTAGAGAGTAACTGTTCCTTATAAGACCTAGAATTTCTTTAAAATACTCAGTTTTTGGTCAACCATGCCTGAAGTTTAACTAGGGCATAATCATGACACTTACAAAAACAGACTAAGTATTTTCTTTCATGAGATATATTGTACATTACTGTAAGAATGGACAGGAGTCACGAAGTGGCAAAGAGATATGCCACCAGCCCAGGAGGAGCAGCATCGTGTGACACAGGTAGTGGACCAAGGGTACGCGTGGCATTCCTCATAGCTCTTCACGGACACCCTCACGACCTCACCACTTGGCAACCAAATCCTATCACTTAAATCTTGAAAGGCATTTCTATATATGCCCGATAAAACAGTTAATCCTAGCACTTTAATACCAACTTGGACAGTCTATGGTTTTCTTGTATCTCACATATTACAAATTTTACATTCAGAGAAAACAAAAACCTTCTAAAGAAATCTAGATTTTACTAAGATGACAATGTGGTTGTGCAAATAGTTTTTAGTGTATAATTTCCCTCTTAAGTTGTATAAATCTTGTCAGTTTTTAGGGGAAAAAAAAGACAATATAAACAGATTGTTGACAGAGCTGAGCTTACCCAAAATACAGTGTACTTCGGGATGACAGCACTGTGGTGGCCTCTGCGTACATTCTGCAGCCCACAAGTGTACCACGAGCCCACTCAGGAAGCCTGGGGTGCTGTGGACACGCCCTGCTTTTCTACTGGTTTAAAGGGTGAAAAGGCAAGAAACGGTATTTTCTTTAAGAAAATACCCTAAAAAGTTGAAAATGCAATCTGTTTTTTTTTTTTTAATGAAAACAATTCATCCCCAAAACACATAGAGAGGGATGGTTAGACTGAGCAAAAGGCACTTCTGCCTGAAAGCCCACGTCACAGGGCAGTGAAGGCGTTCGGCGGGGACATGCTGCGTGCAGCATCCTGTGAGCACAGAAGCACCGCGTTCCCTGGGGACCGCCTCGGGCGCCCGCCTGTAGGCTGCACAGCAAGGTTCTATTCCCAAAGACACCAGCACAAGAGCTGTAACTGTCCGCTTTCCACCTTAAAGACCTGTACATACCGAGACCACCTCAGCTTCTGAGAGCAAAAGAGTCACACTTAGCTGCTGCACATTTGCAAGAAGTTAGCAAAATGACAAGTGACTATCCCAATATGCATCGATGATAAGAGGAAACAGAGCCAAGCCTTCCCTTTTCTCAGAGGGAATGGATGACTCGCTAACAAGTGATCACACAGTTTAAATACACAACACAACCACGCTGCTTCACAGCAACATCATCTCGCAGCGTCTGCACCCCTTAGAAAAAGCACCCTCTCGGCTCATTTTCAGTGCTTAAGGTCAGAAAGACAGCGTTACCATTGGCAGGAAGATAGGTGAAGTGCTGGTACTGGCTTCTCTTTCTCTTCCCGTTGCAGACATAGAAACTGACTTGGACAGGGCTGGTTATTCTCTGGTTGCGGAAAGGTGGTATTTCAACCACCAGGGAATTCTATTGAGAAAACAGCAAAGGGGAAGCAGATGATTAGCATCTTGCAAACTAAAAATGCTTTGTATGAAAGCATAACACATAAGCTCCTCTGCCAGGTTTCAGCTGCCCAGGCGATTTCTGGCCACCCAGAGCTCCCCTAAGCGTAGCTGTGAGCCAGGCTTGGCCAGCATGTGTGCGCACTCACACGGAAGAGGCCGACTTGACTCCGGCTCATCTAGGAGCCCACGCGGCCCGAGAGACAGGCCATGGACATCATCGTCTGCTTGAGAGCTGGGGCTGCCGGCTGCCTCTCAGGCAGGAGAGGTCTCCAGAGGCCCCAAAGCGCGCACCTGCCCACGGCATCAGTGCCGTCAGAATGAAAGCAGCACCCCTGCCGCGCTGCAGGGGGTGCCTCGCAGTGACACGGGCACTTCTTCAGGTGCCTGCACACAGCGGAGAAGAGGAGGTGCTTCTTGGGGATACTGTCTCTGGGGGGGACTCAGTGTGACACTGACCACGATGCCCACCTGAGAATCCCAGACGCACAAAACTGGAAGGAAGGCAGTGCACGGGGGTCAGTTAAGTGCACGGGCAGTTGGGATGGGGCAGTTAAGGGTGGCTGCCGTTTCCCTTTTGTGTTTTTAAACAAAAAAAATTGGCAATGTTTTTATGATAATCATGGCATCTCAAGGACAGATGTGAAAATCAAGCCAGGAGAACTTGGTACCATGTGGGGAACCATGGCTGGGGGTCAGGACGTCCAGACCTGACTGGCCGAGCGGGTGAAGGAGGCAGGGGCCAGGCCAAGCTCTACTCTGGGGTGCTGGTATTCTAGGGGGGCTATTGCTGTGCAGGAGGCACCTGATTTCTGGGGGGTATTTCAAATCTACAAAGCTTCTGCATTTTTAATCATGTGATTTTGGTTTATCAAGTAAAGAAAATGTGTAAGAAAAATCTATTGTATCACTTCTTTTGTTAAACTAATTAGCTGTTAAGAGTGCTAATTATAATTAGCAAGTGCTGTTACAATTGTAGCAAATCAATTGTGCAAAATTGATTGAATCACGCTAATAATAAATTACAAAAGTTAGAAACAAAGACTGAAGAACAGAAAACTAAGGTTCAACCTCTTGCATGTACAACGAACAAACTGCGGCCACAAGCCTAGTACCAGGACCCAGCTTCAGGGCTCTGAGGGGATCCTTCCCCTGGGATCGCACTTGCTCTGAGCTACCTGATTTGGTTGTTTTATTGGAAGACGAGAGAAAGACGCACACAGGTACCAGTCTGCTCGAGGACTCTGTTGTCTCATCAGAATCATCCTGGGGCGATGGAGCAGGAGGTATGCCTTTGCCCATGCCCACGGGCCGTCTGCGCCTCGAGGCCACCCACAGGCGTCATCTCTGCCCTGCTGCTGCAGTCTGAGGGGAAGCTCTGCAGCCCACATCTGTCTCCTCACTGCCTGGGGTGGTTCTAGGACTCAGCCACACCACAGGGCACACTGCAGCAAGGCCCCTGCCTGCACACAGCTGGTGCTGACCAACGACAGTCCACAGTGCGATGAAGAATTCATCATGGAGCAAGAAGCAGAGAGAAGACACAGAAAGGAAACATCTCGCTGATGCTCTGTCTCCTGGGCTCATGTCTTGATGTGGTCATAGGCTGAGGCACTCTCTAAATAGACAAATCTCAGGACAAAAATACTGCCTCTGTGGGCATGCTGAGTTTTTAAGTACACAGAGGAGGAACACAGAAAAGATGAGAAGGAGATGAAGTGATGGGAAATTGTCAACATGGGAAAAAAATAAATTTCAAATAGCACCAACACATGCATGTGACTCGCTTTAATATACACTGTGTGCGTGTGCATGAGCGTGACTGCGTGTGCAGCCTGTCCTACGGCAGCCAGCACGTCCTGAACGTCTTCTCAGGTAACAGCCAGAAAAGCCACAGAGGTAGGACTGCGAGTGGACAACAGGCTCCAGCAGAGACTGAATAGCACCAAGAAGAGTCACCCCGAGAAACAGGCTGCAGCCCCTGGAAAAGGAGGCCCAAGTTGCGGCATAAAAGATGCCTTTTCTGACAGAGCCACCTGCAAGGAAGGAGGCGGGCTGAGCCTGCAGCACACACACAGCAAGTGCCCTTCGAGCGCCACGTTCTCTCTCCGGCCCAGGCAGGAGTCCTTGAGAGGCTCAGCGCTGCCACCAACTGACTGTGCCAGCTTGCATGACTCTGGGGGGCCAGTGTGTCCAGCTGGGCCAAGAAAAGGTCCTCAGCCTGGAAGACACTTCCAAACCACACGCTCGGAGTGCACACGGAAGCTCCCCGCTCCTCGTGCTCACGTGACGGGCCTCTCAGATGCTGCTCGTGGTCAGAGGAACAAGCGTCAGAGTAGGGGACAACTACGATTTCCTCGAAGAACTGTTTTCTAGTCACGATATGTTTTATGGTTTTCAATGCCGAGGCAGAATCCACACACAAAATTCAATGGTAGATACTAATTCAGTGATATCAATGATAGCTTTACACAGCAGTGGTCTAAGTCACTAATTAAAGACAGTCGGAGTGAAGAAAGCAGAGCTTTGGGTTGGAAAACAAGCCCTGGGCTGCGTTGTTTTAGCCCCCGCCTACTTTTGTTTAGAAATACGGATTGGAAGGGCAGGGCTGGAGGAGGATCTACCATGCTACATTAATTTTGCACAGAAATGGGTTCCATGATTAACTGATCGAAGAACAACAATTTCTCCTAGGAGCCTCCAATGAGCAAATGGTACCAAGAAACCATGAAGGAATGTGGGCAGAAGCCACGTGCTGTGGGCCGGCTAGTGACATAAGCCACAGATCACGCCACATTTGCCATGACTTTCGGCACACGTACGTCCACTGGTTCACCGGCAAATCCGAAAAACAGATGGAGCAATCTGGTTACATCTGACCTCGAATCAGCTAAGCAGTCGGGACGTTCTCTCGAGAGGGCAGTGTTAAGTCTCTGCCAAGGATGCCGGTGAAACCCTGCTTCCAGGTGGCGCAGTGTGTCTGGGCAGGTGAGGGCACCCACTCAGGAGGCCTGGAATGCTGTGGCTTCCCAGGAGCAGCCCCTTGTGCAGAGCAACACCTCTGACAAGGGGATCAGGACCCCAACACTGGCACAACTGTTCCTGCCATGCACCCCTCTGGGGATGCTCAGGGCCTGGCACATGACACTCAGGCAGTGGTTTTCTGGAGTCTTAAAGAGAGATGAGACCTCAAGCCAGGCCCAGCCTGTTGTCTTCCTGGCCACTGTTACCATTCTGATTCTCTTCTGCTATTATTTTGCATCACAATAGCGCTGGTTTCAGCAAGTGTTTCGTGATTGCTTTGTTACTTGTTCTGGCTATTTTTTATGAACTATTTCATTTAAAGAAACAAGAATCCCACTCTACTCAGGGGCTCCTCGTGCAGGACTGATGGATACTTACTGGCTTGCACAGGTCTCTGTCCGTCTTTGCCTCCATCTCCCAGACATGGTGGCCATCTAGGAGAAAGGGCAGGAAGAAGCTGTCACTGTGGCCGGAAGCCTGTCCCTCAGAACCTCCCAGACGACTCAGGCACATGGCACAGAGGGGCGAGGTCAACCAGGAGAGCACATCCCAGCACAGCTGGGGCTGTGGTCCAGGGCAACAGCCTGGGACCCAGGGACAGCTGACCCTCACAACTGGGGGACCCAGAGCATGCAGTGGCCTGGCACAGAGGGCTGGGAACCCACGTGGCTGTGCCCAGAGCTCCTTCCAACCTTGGCCCTCAGGGGCAGCCACATGGCCGAGCGTGTGCTCAGCAATCATCTCTACTACGCTCGGGTTCCCAAGTGTCACGCCAGCCCATCGCTAGTCAGGAAGGGGTCTCCACACATCACCCTGTTCCAAGCAGAGAATGCCAGGGAGAAACAAGGTGCCCCAAGAGCCCAGCAGGAAGCCCACGGGGCTCAGACCCAGCCCAGCTCTACCACCCCCCTCACCCCACCTGCTTCTTGGACTTTGGGGAGCAGAAGGTGGAGCTTGAGAGGCCTTCGCCTCTGCTCAGAGGAGCTACGGGGGAAATAAGAAAAGTCTTTCTTTGACTACTTGCCACATCAGGACGCAGCAATGCAAAACACACGGTATTTTTAACCTTAGCCCAGTGGCTCTTTGCATGTTTAAAAAAAATAAAAAGACTCACGGAGGCACAGTGAAAGAACTTATTGTTCTCATCTGGTGGCCGGCACGGCCCTGTCGCTCACAGCTTCGTGACTCCGACCCTCGGATGCACACTTATCTGGGGACCGTTTGGGGTGGTCACTGTGAGCTGATGTGTGTCCACCCCCAGAGGCCCCTTCTCAGCTTCTTATTCTCCAAAACGAACAATTATAGGACCACGTACTTCAATGCCATTTTCAAAGAAAAAATGTGTCTGATACAAACCTACATAATTGATAAATCAGACAAAATCTCCTTCTTCCTCAGTGCTGGGCAGGCAGAGGGCAGAGAGTGGCAATATGAATCACCCAGCTGTGCCAGGGCCACGCCAGCCTCCAGGAGGCCTGAGGCCCAGCACAAACCATTCACCAGACGAACGCATCCAGGGACCTGGTACAGA
Organism: Cuniculus paca; assembly: GCA_004365215.1. Taxonomy (NCBI): domain Eukaryota; kingdom Metazoa; phylum Chordata; class Mammalia; order Rodentia; family Cuniculidae; genus Cuniculus; species Cuniculus paca. The sequence goes on from RJWT010044180.1 coordinate 6,790, forward strand.
CCACCCCACTCAGCTCCTTCTTGGGAAATAGCAGCAAACTAAAAATACCCAGTTACTCCTAAAGCAGCAGTTTCACATTGCAGGGAGCTCCTGGGCTCCGCAGCTCAGGGACTTTGACAAAGAAGCACGTTTAACCCCAGTCACCCGGGCTGACCGCCACATCGGGCCCATCGGATGGCTCCCTGTGTCTTCTGCCTTTCTCTGCTCCTACTTTTTGGCCCTGATGCCCCCTCACACTCTGTTCAAAGACAAAGCTACCCCTCATATAATAAAGGCGCTGCTTCTGTGCTATCCCGAAAGCACCTCGAAGCCCTCTTACCACAAGGCCCCTCTCTGCCTCCTGCACGCTGGTACACCAGCCATGCGCTGCCTCTGCCGAGCTAAGAACTGTGACCACCGTGCCATGGCACTGAGAAGCTGACTGAGAAGGTGCAGGCCTTTGCTGGAGGAGAAGCAGAGACAGTGCCTGTGCTGGGAGAGGGAGAAGGAAACTGAATCACTCCGCAGCGGGGACAACCCACTTCACAAAGCTCCAGAAGATGCTGCAGCCCTGTCACCTCCCGGCAAAAGACAGGGACTCCTTGTCATTCAGCCTCTTGCAGCACAGCCGCCTCTCACAGTGGTGTGCGTTGTAGGTTCAAGTCACAAACTGGAAATTAATTGCAACACAGGGGTGGAGGTGGCTATGTAGAAGGAACCAATTCCCTTTTCCCTGGAGCCACATGGCCTGTTGGGGGACAGGCGCTCCTTGCTGGAGCACCCTCGAGGGGGCCCATGTGAGCTATCTCATTGCTTGGCACCCGCCTGGCCCACCACACACCACCAACAGGACACCATGCCGTCCACACTTCCCGAGTTGCACCAGCGTCCATCACACATAACACATGGTTTCCCATTAACAGCTGGGCTTGGAATCACTGAAAGGGACGTGCCACATTCAAATGTTCGTGCCTGGGGTTTCCTCTGGCTTTCCTGCCCACCTGCAGCCATCGCACAGGTGAGCGGGGGCGGGGGGGGGGGTGCCGGCTCTTTAGGGCCCGACCGCGGTCTTTTAAAGACAAATACACATTTATGATTGGAAATGCACAGAAAGCAGTTGCTCCAAGCATAGACACAGGGCCGAGGTCAGGCAGAGATGCTGACTGCAGGCACACTTGCAGGAGCTGTTAAGACTAGTTCCTGTCTCCGCGTCTCTACAGTGCTCCTGGGAGGGTGGCCCTGCTCTCCCAGGGCAACTGCATCCTTCAGATCTGCCGATGGCATCCTCTGCAAAGCGCCCACACTCGGGGAGGCCAGCTGCAGGGCTATTCAAACTGCAGCTTCTGCCAGCAGGGAGGTGGTCACTCTGAAAGGGCCTTTGTTCTGTCTTATCAGGAGCTCCCTGCTCTCAGCAGGAAACTGTGCCCGAGTCCAGAAGTAAAAATATTCCAAATCATTAGGGAATTCCCTGCAGTGTGAGTCATCAGAAAGGCTTCCCCACCACACCCGCTGAAGGTTTCCACACGGCCCGCAGAGCTGCGGCAGCTCTGCAGGCTGCTGGATGCCGCTGCCGCAGGCTCACAGGCCAATCACACCAGGGCTGTGGGCTGAGCCACTGTTTCCACAGAGGAAGCAGCTGAGCGTTTACTCAGGAGCGAAGGCTTTCCTGAGAGTCTCCTAAAACCCTCCCAGGCCGAGCAGGAAGCTTCATCCTGGAGCTGCCTCTGCTGCTCTGGCCTCGGGCTGGGGCACAGTCTAAACATCCCCGCTTTGCAAGGGACCAGGACAAAACAATGAGGTGCACAGATCCAAAGGAATGCACGGCAGGGACAGGCACGCCTGCTCTGGCCCTCCACAGACTGACAGTGAGACTCCATAGGTCTCAGCCTGAAAACGCCCATCCATCCTGGTCTGGGTGCCTGCCTGGGAGCGTGGCCTCGCCCTCCTCAGCAAGGCTCCGGAGTGAAAAGGAGATTCCCCAGATGCTTTGCACTTCAGCCTTGAAGTGCAGTCACTATGTAGCACAGCGAGCCCAATCCTAGGAGCATGGCCAGCAGGGCAGATGCATACACATCCTCACGGAAACCCACCCAAGGCTCACTCAGGACCACCACCGAGGAGCGGGCACTGCCCACGTGCCCACCCACCGACCCACGGACAGGCGAGCCATGGTCTGGCCACACGGTAAGGTATTATGCAGTACTCAGCCACAGAAAGGCACAAGGTGCTGACAACTGCTGCCCCAGGAGGAGCCCTGAGAACACCCGGAAAGAAGCTGGGCACCAGCGACCAGCGCCATCTGACTCCACGGGCGTGGAAAGGGGCCAGCGGGTGCCTGGGCTGGGGATAGGCAGGGAGAAGACCAGGCGACGCCTCTGTCACTCTGCTCCCCATTGCCGCAGCAGAATACGTGTGACTGGGGGCCTTATAGCATCCCTCGGGCCCTGGAGAGGGCCTCGTGTAGATGGACCCCAGGGCGGACAGTGTGGAGACCACACGGCCAGCCGGGGAGCTGGCCACTGGCCCCAAGCTCATTCCCCCAGAACCACCTCATCTCTTCTAGGGCAGTGCCCCAGCAACCCAGGGTCCCCACAGGTCTTTCCCACCTCCCACAGGGCCAGTCTGGGGCTAACCCTCCCGCACTGGAACCTCAGGGGACACCACAAGTGCTGCTGATGGGTAAGGCGTTCTTCTGGAGAGATGGAAATGTCCTACATGTGTAACTGTGCCCAAATGACAGAACCACACACTCCCCAGAGTGAAGTACATGGTGTGTGGACGACAGATCACTAACACTGATCTAGGACAGTCTCCATCCGATATAATCATGAGTGGAGCTGCGCTAAAACACTGAGGGAAGTCCTAGAACTGCTGGAGTGAGGCCCAGCGCCTCATCTGTGGGAACGCGGTGTGCTTCTGGCTGAAAGAGGGTGGGGCACATGCGACTGTACCATTCTCGGCACTAGCGAGGCTGATCCCGTGGCAGTGGCGTCCAGGACAGGGAACCGCTGCCAGAGAGGCCCCCGGGGTGGGAAGGCAAATTGGAAACGGTGGCTGTATCATCACACCCAGAGACAGTGCGAGGCGAGGCTCCTAACGCCCGCTGGTGCTGCTTGCGGGAGTCCCCAGGTCAATCCCACTGCCAGCGGCCAATCTCCAGCCACGAGCATCAGGTCCCAGGGGAGGAGTTCTCATGACGCCTTCGGGGGTCAAGCGGAGGTCAGCAACTCTGCAGACCAACAAGCAGTCTCCACGGTGCCCAGCCCACACTCCACTGCTGTCTGCTTGGACTCTAACTTCAAGGTTGGCCAGGAACCAAGTGGGAAAGTCCAGTGCCTCTGAGAAGCCTGGGTTCACAAGTGGAGTCCCCAGGTTCTGGGCTATGACAGGAATAGTGGGGGTGGGGCTCTGTTGACAGCAGCCTGCCGCCGCCCAGAATGGAGGGACTCGTCATCATGGACCTTCTCAGGGTTGTCAGTCCACATGGAGGACCACAGCCACTCTGGCATAGAACGTCTTCTGCAGGGAGGATTGTCCTGTCCGCGTGTCACTCTCGTGGGAGCCAGGTGGTGGGGACACAGCTGTGGGATCCACTCAGGAGGGTGCAGAGCACCTTGAGGGCAGCCACACACACTCCACCCCATGAGGTCAGCGCTGCGGTATTTTTGTGTCTGTGACGGAGGCTGGCACACGTGTGCGGCTGATGACGTGCTGTCCCTGGGAACAGACACTGCCCTTCCCAATCTTTCCCTTTCCCATTGCTGATGGCCAGGGAAGTGGAAAGAAGAAGGTATTTTCCTACAGGCTGGCTCCAGACAGCCACACGGCACCTGGTGAACCGCCAAACCCTCCGTGTCTGACCCTGGGAAACTTCCAGAAATCCTTGAGGAGGCAGGTGACCGGCAGACGCCTCAGTGGCTGGGTAGCCTGATGGAGGAACACCAGCGGGGCAGTGGGCAGGCTGCTGACTGGACTGGTGCTGGCTGTCCACCGTGTGGCTTCAGCTCCACCACCAGAGCACATGAGATTCGACGCTTGCTGCCTGGTCGCCCCAGCTGCGACTGCCGTGCAGTGGAAAGGGGTGCACAGGTATCAGGGAACAGGAGGCTCCCTGTGGCACGACGGTGGACAACGAGCAGCTGGCACTCCACAGGAGCTAAGAAGGGGCTGGGCACACAGGTACTCACACACCTGCGCACACATGCTCACACACATACTCCGGAGACACGCAGGCACATACAGACACACACTTGCACGCAGTGCACCTACTAGAGACATGCACATACACACACATGCCTACATGGAAGCACACACGCATCACAGTAGTGACACACGTGCACCCACACATATGCACATGCAGACACATACATCACAGTGACACACTCGCCCACACACAAGTGAACACACACATCCAGTGAGACACATGCTACACCAACCCACACATACACACACACACACTCCCAAGCTGGTTCTCAGGCCTCAGCAGCTCAGGTACAGGGTGCCCTGCCTTCTCTGTCACACAGCCACGTGCTCTGACACAGGCTGTAGGAACAGGTACATAGTTTTTAAAAGGAAAAAGTAAGAGAAGGCCCTCGGCCACGTTCACACCCTCTTGAGAGCTGAGATTTGCAGCTGTTCCCTGAATGTGGCTTGGCAGAGACACCGACCCAGGGAGCGCTCGGTCCTGGGAAACGTGTTGTCACAATGAGCAACCACGGTAAGAGCCTGTGAAGAGTCAGGTCACGAGGGCCGGCGGGAGGCAAGGCTCCTGGACCCTCTCCAAAACCTAGCCACCCTCCTGGGGATGCCCCTTCTACCCTCAGCACATCAGCCCTCCGGGACCCTTGGGAGAGACTCGTTGGGCAGCCCTGCTCACAGAGGGGTCCTCAGAGGACAAAGGGGCCTTTTACCACTATCCCTGAAGCCAGTGGGATGTCCCTCGATCCCATGGTGGGGTCCCATGGCACCTCTACCCCACTCACACGTACATTTGGGGAGCTCTACACTGCTCTTCCGTGCTGAGGTTGATCATCCTGTTCCGATCACCATCAGGGCCCGATATGGTCGAGGG
>RJWT010044181.1:0-11842 GCA_004365215.1 Cuniculus paca
CTAGGACGCTCTTCTTTGTCTGGTATCTTCCTACCTCCAGGGCCGAAGGGCAGGCCACCCTTTGCTAGGCTAAGATGGCACTGTCAGGCCCTCTTTATACGTAGGCCCTGGGACCATGATGCCACCTCCCCAAGAATGATCCAGGGAAAAGAAGCCACCCAGAGTCACCCCACTTTGGGACCTTCCTGAAGCAGCCTGGGTGGCGGGTAAGGACCCTGGCCCTCAGTACAGCTAAAGAACGAGGGGGCTGAGTCTTCAGGGGTCAGGCTTACCTGGCTGAGATTGAGGGGCTGCTGCTGCTGGAAATGGGGGCCTGGCCGTTGCTGCCGGTAGGCGATGGCTCCCGACGAGCTCCCTGAAGAGTGACCACTGGTGGAGGTCACGTTGCTGGAGGACTTGGACTTGTAGGAGGACGAGTGGTGACTGGTGTTGACTGTGGCGGGAGGAGGAACAGATGACAGATCAGTGGCTGATTCTCGGGTGGAAGGAAGGTGCTCCCCTCCAGGTAACAGTAGTCTTCTGGGAAGGACATGTTCCCGAGACTAGCCAGGCACAAATCAGCCCCGCCTCGGGACCCAGTTGAGATCCTCACTGGACTCTAGATTGACAATGGGTTCTGCTCGCTGCTTCAGCTGGGGATAGGGCTGGGATGAAGCAGAGGCAAAAGGGACAGGCACAGGTGAGGCAAGGCAAGACAGAGCCCAGTCAGGCCTCACATGGGTCCTCCCAGGCGGTGCTACTAGTGACAGGCGCGAGATGTGTGGAGGGGTCCTTGCTGGGTCCCCTCATGGGTGGTTATGGGGATCTAAAGTGACTGTGCCTGCAGCAGTGCCTACAGAGCAGCCGGGATGAACAGCAGAAGCCAAGGTGGTCCTGTGGGAGGCACTGGGCTGGGCCCTCCCTTGGAGAGGTGTGCTCGGACCACACGATGCCAGCCTCCTCCAGGCTACTGATGAGGAGGCAGCCTCATGCTGGGTAGGCAGGGGCTGAGGAGCAAGGCAGGCTAAGGCCCAGGTCAAATGCTAAGTGCCCAACTGGCGGGAGCCAAGGAGACCTTAAAGAGCTGGTGGGCTTTTCTTTTCCTTCAGAACTGAGGTTTGAACCCTGGGCCTTCCCACTGAGCTACTTCCTCAGTCCTTTTTTTAATTTTTTGAGACTGGGCCTCACTAAGTTGCTGAGCTCCCCAGGCTGAACTAGAACTTGCAATCCTTCTGCCTTGGACCCTAGAATGTGGGGATCACAGATGTGAACCATCACATGCAGCAGGCTGGTGGCCTTAATCTGAAGTGTTTTTTGAGCTCCTGCTGTGCCAGGCACTGGGGCTATGTACCACCTGGGACAGATCAGGTGAGCAGGAATAAAGAGGAGCATCACACACCATGTGGCTGAGCGGCTGAGGCGGGAGAATGAGCAGGTCAAAGTGTTGGTGGGTGGCGTGAGCAGGACCACAAGTCCAAGAGTACAGGGGGCTGGTGTGGGGTGATCTTCCCTCCCCTGGGTTTGGAGGAGCCCTGCGAGGAGAGGTTGGTGCTCCTGTGGGTTTTCAGCAGGGGCTGGGCACAGCCGGGGAGGCAGGACCACAACTGTCTTGCCAGTGCCCTGAGGTTCGTACATCGCAGTTCTTCCATGGGAGGGGGCGGCCTAACACTTCAAGGCTCTCAATAAATACCTGAGTGGGCCCCAAAGAAATGCGCTAAGCAGCACAGGCCAGAGCTCTTTCATTCGGCAAAAAACACCCCGACAGCAAGAGCAACAAGCAGACATGGATGGATGAGAAGACACTGTGCTTCTTTAGGTGCAAGGCTGCACAGTGGCCCAGGCAGGGAGCCCAGGCAGGAGAAGGTTCCAGATGCTCCCTGTGCGCTTTGGTTTAGATGCCAGCAGGAGCAGAAAAGGCCTGCAGACTGGTGTTGCGTGGTTTAGAAACCACATGACTACAAGGATGGCTTTTACTGCTTACAGGAAGGGTAACTGAGAAGAAAACCTCCGAGGCAGGACAGGTAGGTGGCCCCCAGAAGCAAGGCCCTGAGCCAGGATGGGCACGAGCCCCAGGCATGGCTGGGAATGGCTGGCTTTCTGGAGACATGCATCCGTGTTGGGTGAGGCAGGTGCACAAGCAAAGGCTACACTGATTCCAGTGTAAGGACAGGACTGAAGGGGGCTTTGCCCAAGGGAAGAGGGCATATGTGAAGAGAGAAAGTTCGAGTTCCCTCGCTTCCATCGGCCCATGTTTACCTGAGCACTTCCTGTGTCGTATCTTGTAATCAGTGATTTTTCTCCATTAGGTTTCTAGAAAGTGACTAAAATATAGGTCTATGTCTCATGCTGTTTGGCAGCAAGAATTCAGGATGTTTATACTGGGACCTCTGGAGCATGAGCAAAAATAAAAGCCTATCAGCGTCTCAGTGAGGTATCTCACGACGGCTGGCATAAAACTGTTGATTCTAGCATTTTTGGGGTAGAAAGTGCTAAACACAATGAACTGTACACAAGGTCAGGTTCAGGCCCTTGATTGAATTGGGTTGGATCAATTCTATGACAAATCCCAAGGTAATGAAATTAAAGTCAAAGATGAAAAGCCCGAGACCAGGGCATGCAGGAGAGGATGATGATTAATTGCGGATGGAGACAGAAGTGTGCCTTCAAAGGCCTCAGCCCCAGGAGAAGGGCAGAGGGAACCGGAAACCCAGGGACGGGATAATGACATACAGTGAAGGCAGAGGGTTCCCTCCTCCCTGTCACACCTGCTCCAGTAAAGTCAGCACTGCTCCACCGGTAGGGAGATAGAGGCCCTAAATCGGACTGCGCAGCGGCTGCCCTGCACCCGAACCTACCAGCTGAGTCAGAGTACTCCACCGGGAGCTGGGACTTGGTGTGTTTAGCTTTCTGGTAACCCAAAGCTAACCTGGCCATGGCAGAGCAAATCTGTGCTTGGGAATCAGGGTGCTGAGGCCCAGTACTGTGCCCATGGCAATTAGGATCCCAAAGGTCCCCAAAACCCGGGGGCAAGAGGGCCTATTGTGGACCCAACATGGGGTGAAAACTAGAAAGCTGAGTGCAGGCTGTCAGCTAAGCTGTCAGCCGAGCCTGTTTCTGTGCCTCACTTAGCGGCTGTGGCTGCTGTGCCTGAGCTGAGCGTTCTCCTGCCCTGCAGCAGTAAAAGGAACTCAATGTTTGGGCCCAGCCGTGGATCACCTCTCTGCGCTTATTCACCTCTAGGGCATTTAGCGGTCACTCCGTGAGAGGGAGGAACAGGGAGCTCAAGGGGGTGACAGCCTGGGGCTGTAAAGAACACCGTTAGACAGAGCCTGGCCTTCTCCAGTTACTGTCACTGTGGAACAGAAGGCTGGGGCTAGGTCGGAGCTTGGCAGGTGGGAGGGTGGGAGGGGCCCTGAAGGGACAAAGAGCTACCTAGCAATTCCTCCCACAGGGCTGGACAAAGCGCCCATGGCTGAGGCTGGGGTCAGCTTCCCACACGGATTCACGGCTGGAAAGGAGCACACTGTCCATGCCTGGCCTGGCCACCCTGGGAAGAGTTGCTCCTTCATAGCCTGCCGTGTCAGGTAGGGAGAGCTCAGAGCACTACAGTCTGGTCACAGGGCCCTGGGCCAGCTGGGCTACCCACTCTGCGCCTACATTTTTCACCCATAAAACTGGAAAATAGTAGAAGCTGCACGTAAGCTTCAGTGGGTTCCCACATGTAGACTGCAGTGCCTGCCGCTCACCAGTAAGTGTGTGCCTAAGCACTCAGCACATGCTAGCGGTGAGCTGGTATTGCTGCTATGAGCCCCGGGTCCCAGCTAATGCACAGGGAATGGGGTGTGCTCCCAGCTGGGATGACGAGCTCCAGACTGGTGCAGGGAACCAGGTGCTCTGAGGGCGAGAAGGCAGCTCCAAGGGCAGGGGTCCAGGCTTGAGCGGCCCAGCCCCAGCCTGCCTGAAACTTGGCTGCTGAACTTTCCCTCAGCTTTGCATCCTTCTAATGAATTCTTAAGCAAGTCTGGCTTGTTCTACTGCCTTTCAGAAGAACCTCTGCTCCCCCTAGAGGACCTGGGAGCCACATGCAAAGACCGGCACCCACCCTGACCTCAGGGGGACTGGGGAGCCACTGTGCTCCTGGGTGCTGGGGCTCCGAGAGGACTGGTTAACTGACAGATCTTGGCCTAGATGGGCTTCTCGTTAGCAGCAAGCTGGGTAGTGCACACTCCTGGCTTCCCAAGCTAGGCTGACTCTGCAAGGAGCAGCACTGTGGGCTGGGGCACAGGGCAGGGTGTGTACGTATACAGACCCAGTGGGGAGCCATGCCACCCACTGTCCCACTCATAGAGCACAGTGGCGTTTCCCACATCCTGAGTGAGCTCCACCTGCAGCCCCAGGCTTTCCACACACAGTATCTGGGGGGCTGCACAACGATCTGGCATACAACACAACAGAAATCAGGTCTTAGGAAATGCATCATCTTAAAAATGTGTGCTGGTTTTAAATAACTTAGGGGATATCTGGGCCACTGCTCTATAGAGTCCTGTGTTCTGCAGTGAATGACTTGGCATGTCTCACAGGACCCCTTGGTGACCGTGACAGGATGCTGCTTCCTGGCAGGGTTTTAGATAGAGGGATCCCTATGGCTTCGAGAAAGACAGCTTTTCTTCTGTTTCCTCAGAGGTGCTGAGTTAGGGCTCCAGCCTGGCTCCCTGACTTCAGGTCATCAGAAGCTGGCAGTCAGTATGGCCTGGCCCTGTCAGCCAGATGCATGCCCTGGCACTGTCGTGGGCCCATTTCCACTGCAGGTAAGGCCTCTTCCTTGCAGGATTGGCTGACCCTGGAAGAGACCAGGTGGGATTCTCTCCATGTGGAGTGACTTTGCTGCCCATTTACTTCTCAGCCAGGGTACCGTGAGCCCAGGCAGGACCACCTGCCCACTGTGCCCAGCCCCCGAGCACTGACTCTGAAGTCCAGGCCTCTGAGTCCACGAAGTTGTCTCAGACTGTGGGGGAGAGGCCAGGCCAGGCAGCGGACATAAAGCAGCTTCTGCAAAGTGCCAGGTTGGCTGTGTTTAATGAGCATTTCTTTGAGAAAAGGGAGCAGGCTACCTATGGAGTCAGGGCAAGAGCGCTGAAAGAGGGCCACCTGGGCCACTTTGGGTCAGGCCAGGGATGCTGACTGAGGCAGAAGCCTGAGGCTCCTTCTGTTTACCTTTCAAGCAGTCTCTTGGTAGCAAAAGGGTGCTGTCACAGATGCTGTCCTAGGTCCTATTCTGCACCCTGGTGGCAGCAGTGGAACAGCCTAGGCCTGATGTATACTGACACACTGAAAGATCGCATTTCCTGCAGCAACTCCTGGTGACAGGTGGCAGGGGTCTCTTCTCACATTTGTCTAGATGTGAGCAACTTCTCCCATCTTGAAAATCTCAGCAGTGTACGCGCCTCCCCTTGAAAGAGTGCCACCACCAAGGGGCTGCTTGGCTGCAGCTGTGACGGTGTGTGGCGGAAAAGCACAGCATGCAGGTTTCTTTTGGGTTAGTCTCTAATTTTACCCACTGTAGGTGCAGGCAAGAAAAACACTGAATAGATGCTACTCAATAAACCCAATGAGCCAGGTGTGGTGGCTCATGCCTGCGATCTCAACACTTGGGAGGCTGTGGCCAGAGGACTGCATAAGCTGGAGACCAGCCTGGGCTACACAGCGAGTTTACAATGAGCCTGCACTACACGTGAAACCCTATCCCAGAAAACCAAATCTACCTTGGCTACTTGAACAAAGTGCTATGTAAGGATCACCGGCAATAACTGGGCACTTTCTTTTTTTCTGATCCTCACATTTTAGTAGCAGAAAATAAGAAAAGCAGTCTCAAGAGAGATATTCCCCGTTACCTGGCCCCAGGCTGTCACATTCCACTAGTACTTCGCTGGCCTGGGTTTTCAGTGGGGGCACGATGATGGTTCGGGGGTTGCCAGTGCAATGATTCTCCAGCGCCCCCTTGGTGTCAAAGGTGTTGGTGGTGTTGTGCCCGGCGCGCTGCTGCACAGAGTAGGGGCTGGTGTTGCTGGAGGAGTCAGAGTACGGAGAGTCGTGGACTGTGACACAGCTGATGACATTTTTTCTTTGCTTGGAGACAGTGCTGTGAAGGTAGAGGGAAAAGCTAGATTGGTGAGAAGGCAATTTCAGAGAATCCATGCGTGAAAAGCCCCTTGCCATGCCATGGGGCAGGTGAGGGAGGCTGAGCTCACAAATGTCACCTGTCTAAGCAATACCAGGGGCACATGTGAGACAGGAGAAAGGGGCTGTGCTCATGGGTGCTTCGGGAAGATGGAGAGCTTCCAGGCAAGCCTGGACTCTGAGTCTCTGACTCTGTGGGGCAGACTGCTGAGCTCCATGGCAATCTGCTCTGCGCCACAGGAAGGGGACATGGAGCATGGTCAAAAGAACTGGTTTAGGAGAACACTGGTACTGGAAGAGAAGTGGCCATAAGTTTAGGCTGGGGTTGCAGACAGGGAAAGGTTAAGCAGGAGGGAGTGGGATGTCCAAACCAGGTCGCAGCTGGAGGGATGGGTGATAAGAGAGGCTCTGACATCCTCTGCTAGCTCTTCGCCTTGTGTGCAGGCTACCCAGGACCTCTGGGAGTCGCTTTGTAGGGGAGGTCTGGCCCTCCTGTGGCTTGCCTGACACTGGGCCCAGACCAGCGCAGCATCAGGGCCTGGCAGAAAAGTCCTGCATGCTGAGGCCACAAGGGCCTTTAGCTGCTGCCTGGAATTCATCTAGGGTGGCTCTTGGCTCACACCTTCTTTTCAGACATTTATGTTAGTGTGGTCATTTTGAGAATCAATTTTGTGTGCCTCTCAGCTGCTGGGATGATGGATGTGGATTTTATTGCTTATTGTACAAGGTTTTAAAAATGGATGCCCTTCCAGTTTTACATATTGATCATTTTAAGAAATAACAACCTGGTCAGTTTCCTACTAGTTTGATAAGGCCAGAAGTTGGCATTTATAGAGTCCAATCGACTCCCAAGGACCCTGTGAGAGCTGGAGATGTCTGACGCCCAAGGGGCAGCAGAGACATGGGCATGCCGAGGGCCTGGGGCAGCCCTGTAGAAGCTTACATGGAAGGATCCAGCAGGGCTGTGAGACACTGGAGGGATGGCTGGGATGAAGGCCATCAGAGGCCTGGCCTCACTCCCAGTGCTCAACACCAGTGCCATGTGTTCTGGGCAGCGCCCGCAGCCTGCACACCAGGGAAGAAAGTTCCTCATTGGGTCTGAGTACAAACACGGCCAGAGCAGTGTCTAACTTTGGCCTTTGCTGATGACAGGGCCCGAGGTGGCTATTCAACCTGTCATGGTCAGTAACATGTGAGTAATAACAGGACCTATGTCACAGGCCTGTTCTGAGAACTGAGTGAGAAAATATAAGTAAAGCGCTTTGACTAGCATGCAGCACACAGTAACGTAAGTAAGCCATACCTGTCAGCTACTATGCTTATGTTTTAGGTTGAACATCTCTAATTCAAAATTGCAAAATCCCAAGTACTCAAAAATTCAAAGTTTTTTGAGTGCTGACATGATGTCCTAAGTGGGAAATTCCATACCTGACAAACAGGTCAGTCAAAATGCAGGCACACTAAAAAATGTCGCATAAAGTCTCCTTCAGACCACATGTGCACAATGTGTACGAAATCTAATGAATTTCATGCTTAGACTCCGCTCTTGCCCCCAAGATACCTCATTATGGACATGCAAATGTTCTAAAATCTGAAAAAATAAAAGTGAAATCCAAAACACTTCTGGTCCCAAGTATTCTGGATAAGAGACACTCAACCTGTGCTATAACCAGCTGTATTACCTTATGGAACATGTGAAAACAGGCTTGCAGAAAAGCTATCTAGGCAAGGGGAATTCTTTCTCGGTCGGTACTTGCTGCAAGTTTCTTCTTTTGTACTCTGCACATAAACCAGAAGATGCTAAGAAAGATAATTACAAGTCACCAGCTTTCCCAGAGATCTATGCTACTGGTAGGTGCTGCAGGGAATACCTGCAGAGAGAAATACAATACACGTCTCTAACCTCGAGAAGATTAAAATCTCAGTGGGAGACTGTATAACAACATGACAAGTTAAACAGCGAAAGCTTTAAACTAATCAGTTAAGGAGAATAATGGATGTCACAAAGCATTCCATGATTAACTGTCAAATGAGTCATACAGATAATTATTGAGAACTCAAAAGATGGTGAAGAATGAACTGGTTGCATATATTTACAGCTCCTCGTGTTAACTTAGATGAAATAAATTTTAATTAATGAAGACCCACATTTCTCACTTGTAAATGGAAAAAAGCATATATGCTTGTTCCTCAGAAAGCTAAACACAGGGCTATCATATGATCCAGCAATGCCATTCCTAGGGATCCAATCAGGGACAAGCAGGTACTTTTTGGTATGATGATATGCATGGCAGCACTATCCACAGTAGTCAGGGGGTATAAACAACCCAAGCATCCACCTGCAGAGGAATGGATGACCACATGTGGTATCCCCATGCGGTAGGGTACCGTCCAGTCTAACACCCGCCACGCACGGAAGGGCCTGGAGAACATGGAGGGAAATAAGCCAGAAACAAAAGGACAGTATGAGGTATCTGGAATAGGTGAATTTATACAAACAGAGTGCAGGCAGGCGGTGAGGGAGCAGAGGAAAGGGAGAGGTTGTTTGTAACAGACATAGAATTTCTAATGGTTGGGGTGGTAGAAAAGTTTTAGAAATCAATAATGATGATGGCTGTACATTATGAGTACAGTTAACGTCTGAATTATACACTTAAAATGGTTAAAATGGCAAACTTCATGTCATAATTTTACCGTAATCTCAAAAATGAATATATAAAATGGCACTGAATGATGGGGAAATTACATAGTACACGAATAATACCTCAATTTAAAAAAGCCCACCAGCTCATTCATTGAGAAACAGAAAAGCAAATGGGACTCGGTCTCAGGCTCTCAGAGTTACACAGCTGCAGCAGGGCTGGTGTAGGCATCTGGCTGGGGGCAGCTGACAGCAGACACCAGAGTTAAAGAGTGGGGCTCCAGCAAGGTCCCTGAGCCCGGAGGGGATTCAAGACTAGTAAGATGTGCTGGAAGCTGACGAGTGTAAAGGAGGGAACATAAGGAGCAAGGGAAGGAAGGGGAGCTGCCTTAAAAAGACAAGGCCCAGTGACACTGCAGCTGTTTCCCAAGTGGGCAGGTACAGGTTAAGGACTGGCTGCTAGCACAGCTGTGTGATGTGACACTGTTGATGCGGAGCCCTCCCACCGGGGGCGGTGACTCCATGCAGCTCTTGGTCTCAGGCTGCAGTGCAGAGCGGCTCCTCAGCATTCTCACGAACCGCGGACATGTCCCGTTGCAGATGTGTGCTCTATAGTTAGTGTTCTGGGCCTAGCTCTGTGCTCCCTTACCTCACTGGACAGCAGGCTGGATAACTTATAACATCCAGCCAGCACCAGCTCACCCAAACTTATTAGGGAGACCAAAGCACTTACAGCAGCAACAGATCCATTGTGAGGGTCGAGCTGCAGTTTTAAGAAAGTTAAAACAGGAGTTGACCCACTACTCGTTGGGAGAAAACAGCTGTTTAGTAAGTGTGCCTCAGAGGTAAACCTGGATCTGACCGATTCCTGTTGCTCATACTTCGCTGGGTTCTGAGGAGTTAAAATGAGCAAGTTAAACAAGCAAAACATACAATATTAATTTTGATCAAACTGCAACCTAATCTCAAATACAAATTGGGCTCATCTGAAATTCTTCCCTCAAAGTCAGAAATTGCGGCAAAACCAGCTAACTGGAACTTGTGAACATACAATGAGCCTCTTCATGAATCAGTCAGTACATTGTCACTAAAGAATGGCTTTGCAGGTTGGCCTAGCTGACTTGTGGGAACTGAAGTCCAGCGCCTTAATGGAAACTCAAGTGGTAGTAAGTCTACCCACCCCTCAAAGAGGTCAAGGAGTCTTGTCTGTCAGCTTCATGTTAGTGTCTTATTATGCACTGAGGGCCGGGGCGGGGGGGCGCACACCATGACGATGATGATGGTGGTGGAGGGATGGGATGAGGACGGACAGCCCCTCTATAAACTCTTCATAGGTCCCCTTCCTTTGTAGCTGAGAAGACCTGGAGCCTAACTAGTAAATGTGAACAACAGGGCTTAATGCTAACTCATCCAACTCTCTGGATTTGCATGCACCTGGTTTGGGAAAGGTGAATTATTTTGATGGCTCTGCTTCTAATCTCTTCTGTTAGAAATCTCTGTGCTCTCCCTAAACACTGTGTGCAGGTTAGAGAACAGTGGGACGCTGCCAAATGAGTCACTTTAGAAAGGAGCACACATTTGAGATTGCTACTGTGATTCTTTAGGCTTATATATCATGCTACTGGGATTTGTCTACTACTGTATCTAATTATTATTGATAGCTTATCAATCCCATTATGAGTTGGTTTATGGAAGCAAAAGAGACAGTGATAGGAGTAGAATGAGAATTGCTCAAATGGCCTTGACAGACACCACTTCTGAATAAGGAGCAAAGCTGCAAGATCTCATGACTGCATTGTGTTGTCATGGCAATAGATGATTTTCATCATTTTACGATGATGAAAAGAAGCAAGGAGCTAAGAAGGAAAGAAATCAGCCCCAGTGGAGAAAACAATGCCAGAGGACCAGATACAAACCCATACCCCATCCCTGAGCATCCTGTCGGGAATGTGTTTCTGATTTCTACTGCTAATCCCAATCCATTTCACCCTTCAAGACCAAGGTCAAACCTCATTTCCTCCAATAACTGTCTATGACTTCTTTCGCTCCTGATTCCATAGTGAAAAATGCCATATGTATGAAAACTACTACTTTGCCCTTGCCAGGTGTTATGGTTCATGTCTAGGTGGCCCCAAAGCCTCATGCAGTCATGGAGGCAGCTGAATCTAGCATTTATAATTGGTTCGTTGTCTAGCGCTGGGATTAGTGGTGTGCACCCACCCAGGGGTGGAACCAGCATACAATATAAGGGAGGGAAGGAGGTGTACTTTTTTTCTCTTTTGCCCTGTTCACCCTAGTTGCTTGTGAATGGCTGCCTAGCAGCCACGCCACCCTGCCTTGGAGCCAGCTGAGTGTGGACTGAAACTTCCAAAACTGTAAGAAATAAATCTTTCTTTTCTTCATGTTGGGTGTCAGGTATTTTGTCTCAGCAATGAGAAAAAGTAACCAAGACACCAGGACACTGACTACCAAGTACAGTGGCATTTACTGGAGTGTTCCAAGTGGTGTGTACGTATATCATCTTTAGTCCTCACAGCAGGACTATGCAGTAAAAAAATAAAATTACTTTCATTGTCATTGTTAAAGACAACAAACTGCAGACACAGAGCACTTGAGTCATTTGTTGGTCATGGTCACAGGTTGGGTGAGGGGCAGAGTCAAAACCGAACCCAGCATTTGCATGCTTAACCACAATGCTATCCTGCCCTGTGCCTCCCTGACAAGGTACCCAGCAAACACTAAGTTCCCCAGAACAGGAAATTGTAGCAGATTACTTTTGCTTTTTTGAGACAGGGTCTTGCTCTGTAGTCCTCTGTGGCTTTGAACTCACTCTGTAGCCCAGGCTGGCCTCGAGCTAGCAGTGATCCTCCTGCTTCAGCCTTTTGAGTACTGAGATTACAGCATGCATCACTACACCCAGCAGAGTACTTTTAACTTGCCCTTCACATGGGGAGAAGGACTGGAAGTCAATGTCACTAGGTCACTGAGTCCTTCTGATGTTCTATGGAGCTCTTGATTTCATGCATCAGTGATTAGAAATGAGTA
>RJWT010044182.1:0-11829 GCA_004365215.1 Cuniculus paca
TCTCCCTCCAGAGGTGCCCTTGCGGAGTTCCTGCTGCATTTCTTCCCTTGTTGCGAGTTTGTGCTTGTCTGGCTGCACTCCCTGTGTTGCTGGAATCTGGTCCTTTCTCACACTCAACTTTTAAAGGGAACTTTTGTTTTTAACAGTATGTGTTTGCAGAACGGGAGAATCTTTTTGCTGAGTGCACGCTCGCTGTGCCTGCCGCTCACGCTCGCTGTCGGGGGCCGGCGCGTGTACACACACACCCTAATGCTCTCTAGTCTCCCGCTTCCCTTCACCTCGGGAGCGTTTTAAATATATCCGTCCATCGGCCCCTTAGGATGTGCTCATCCCCCCGCACCATGTGCTCTGGGCTGTGTCTGTTCGGGACAGGGGCTCACTGTGCAGCTCAGGCTGCCCTTGAACCCCCAGGTAGCCCAGGCTGGCCTCAAACTCACGGCAAGCCTCCTGCCTCAGCTTCTCCAGTGCTGGGATGACCAGCGGCACCACCACTGTGGGTTTTTTATTTTTCTAATAATTTCTTTTTGCAGTGGGTCTCACTGTGTAGCCTGACTGGACTCAGAACTCGGGGTCAGGTGACCCCCACAGCTCGCGAGTGCTGAGATTGTGGTGGGCAGCCCTGTGCCACCGGCTTCCTTTCTCGCCTTGGCGAAAGCGCACGAGTGGACAACAGGCCAGGGAGTAGGTTAGACTCAAATGTGTTTTCGGGGAGGCAGTGAAAAGCGCCAGCGAAAGCTCACGTCAGAGGCGTTTGCAGGAAGCCGTCCGCAGACAGCTGGAGACTGCTCGGCTGTGGGCCCGAGCTGAGGTCCTGCACCGTCACCCTCGCCCGCCCGCTTCAGAGGCATCGCTAGATAAGCAGTGGCGAGCTCCTCGCGTCCAGCGGGATTGGAAATGTTACTCAGTACTGTCCTGACCTCCGTGCATTCTAGGGATCCTGGAAAGCAAAAGGCTGGACCTGGTTAAGGAGAAAACCATCAATCAGACCATCGGCCACGTGGTTTACCAGGCCGCGGACCTGCCCATCTGGTGGCAGGTGCCCCAGTACGTGCTCATCGGCATCAGCGAGATATTCGCCAGCATCGCAGGTGAGCCGCCGTGGCCTGGGCCGGGGAGGCAGGGCCGGGACAGTGCCGTGGGCTCTGCGGTCTGGGCAGGGGACCGTGGCTTAGAGAGCGGCTTTGTAAGTTAGTGCTGCTCCTGTGGCTGCGGTTTTGTTTTTTCTGATATAAAAATAGGATTCCCAGAAACACTTTCACAGAGGCACTGCCTGCTCGGAGGAGCCGCAGGAGGGAAACAGTCACCGGAGTGTCTGTTCCAGCCCGGCCTCCTCGCCAAGTCCCCCCGGCACCCGGCTTCCCGCCTTGGGTGGAGATTTGGGTGAAAGCAAGGGTGCTTTTCAGAGCCTCGTGCCGCAGGCCTCTGTCGCATCGGGAGGCCTTGCAGTGGTGTGGCATGGACAGGCTGTCAGGCGGGTCTGCCACTGCTGCCGGAGGGAGCAGGGACAGGAAGTGAGGGGCAGGCAGGGTCCTCGCCCTGAGAATCTCCCCAGAAGCTCCGGTGGGCCCGTGCGGGCCTTCTCTTAGGGTTACTGTGTGTGTGTCCGCTGCTCTCGGAATCTGAATTTATCGATGAACCAGCTGAGTGTTTTGCAGTGTACTCTATTGCCTTCCACTTAGAA
This sequence comes from Cuniculus paca, assembly GCA_004365215.1. Classification (NCBI taxonomy): domain Eukaryota; kingdom Metazoa; phylum Chordata; class Mammalia; order Rodentia; family Cuniculidae; genus Cuniculus; species Cuniculus paca. Next base: position 1,682 of record RJWT010044182.1, read on the forward strand.
ATCTTGCGGGGATTCCCCAGCTTAGTCCGCGCACTGGATTTTCCAAGTCGCATGCCTGGAGAAGAGAGGAAATTTTGTTTCCTTAACAGACTCCCCGAGGAGCACAGTCCTCGGGCTCCTGCCAGTGGCAGGCGGCGCCTGGCGTCGCAGGGGCGCCCAGCAACCCCCCTCTCCTCCCCAGGTCTGGAGTTCGCGTATTCGGCCGCCCCCAAGTCCATGCAGAGCGCCATCATGGGCCTGTTCTTCTTCTTCTCGGGCATCGGGTCCTTCGTGGGCTCAGGGCTGCTGGCGCTGGTGTCTCTCAAAGCCATCGGATGGATGAGCAGCCACACGGACTTCGGTAAGGGCCGGGTCCCCGGTGGGTGGCGTCCTGCCGCAGCCCCACAGTTGACGCCCTGCCGCCTCGCGGCCGCCTGCCTGCTCCTCATGTCTAGAGCCATGGTCGTGGGGAGAGCTGCGTCAGGTCCCTTTCTTAGTTCACTTGACTTTGCGTGTGTTTGTTCCCTGAGAGCCCAGTGACCCGATGGTGTTGAGGGCACTGGGGTGGGGCTGCCTGTGGGTTTTTAGTGAGCAGATAGTCCTGACCGGTCCTTGGGGTTTTAGGGCTTATGCTGCAGACGGCACCCTGGGTGCTAAACAGGATCACGCAAAACACTGGAGCTCTGCTTTCTCCACACTGATGGTGTCCTTCTGGCTTTTTGTTGTTGTTTTCTGGTTTTGTTGGTGGTGGTGTTTGGGTTTTCTTTATGAGGCAGGGTCTCACTCTGTACTTCAGGCTAGCCTCAAACTCACTATGTTTCTGGCCTCCTACTCTCGGCAGTCCTGCCTCAGCCTCCTGAGTGCTGGGATCACAGGCAGGCGCTGCCTGCCATTCGCTGGTGGCTTCTTACTGGGCCTGCGATGCAGGGGCCTTTCCCCACCTGCGTAGGGCATCATCTGCGAGAACAGCCCCGCTGCTTTTCCACGTGTGGTGGTGCAGCCTTGGTCACAGCTGGTAGTGCTCAGCTCCTGGTAGGAACGTTTAATACAGGTTTAAGGGCTTTGCTCCAGGGACTGTGCAAGTGCCAGCACCCTTCCGAGCTTGAGCTGTAACTCTGGTACTCAGGTGCCACCGGCCTGCGGCATCCGGGCGTGGTAAAGTCCACAAGCCCGGCCACTGCTGTCCCCCAGACTCCTGGCTCTGCAACAGCATGCAGGCAAAGGGCCAGGCCTTGTAAGGAGAATGAGCAGATCCCGCCGTGGGGCTGCTGCCCTGAGAGGGCAGAGCCAGGGCATCCAGTGCTGGGGACAGAGCCGCTCAGAGGCTGCCCCCGCCGGGGCCGCAGCTCTCAAGACGCCGGCTCAGCCTCGTCCTCTGGGCCCCAGCCGTGCCCCCTGCTCCGCGTGATTTAGTCTCCGCCGTCCTGTGTGGGCGCTGCCCACTGCACGCTCTCCCTCCTGTGACCCTTTCCTTGGTGGCCCCAGAGGAAAGACACCTGGTCTGGGGGGCGCAGCAAGGGAAGACGCGGCCTCACCTCTCTCCCCTGCTCCCCAGGTAACATCAACGGCTGCTACCTCAACTACTACTTCTTCCTGCTGGCTGCCATCCAGGGAGCCACCCTCCTGCTCTTCCTCATTGTGTCAGTGCGCTACGACCGGCAGCGGGCGCGAGGGGACGGCACGCCCCCCAGCGCGAGGGCCTGACCATGCGCTCGGCCCCCGCTGAGGGACCCTGACCCGCTGGCTCCCCACCGGCCTGGCCTTCCGCCGCAGGCGCTGGCCAGTGCCTTCCTGCAGGCCCTCGCAGGGGACGCGGGGCCTGAGGTCTGCTGCTCCTGTCGTCCAGGCCCTGCTCATCCTCCCCCCAAAACCCTCAGATGGAGCGGGACTGGGGCACCACGGGGTGTCACTGCTTCCTCCCCAGGCCAGATAACCTCCCCTCCCGAACATGAGCAGCGTCACTGATACGGAGGAGGGGCGACTGAGAAACGCCGGCGCTCGCGGAGGTCACGTCGACGCTTCCTGCAGAAGCTGTGTCTCGCTGCTGCCAGGCCCGTGGGTGCAGCTCGGCGGCACCTGTGTCTCCTCTGCTGCTGCTTCTGGGCCTGTGGAGGCCGCATCCCTGATTCTTTAGCATGCGAGTCCTGCGTCAGGCAGGGGCGTCCTGGGATCCCCTGCTGTCCCTCGGCTGCGGTTCTGCGTGGGCCCTGTGAGGCGAAGGCCGTTGTGGGAGGGAGACGATCTGTAAGCAGAGTTGAAGGATGGAAAACCGCAGCAAGTGTTTGTTCCCTGTGAACTTGCCGTTGGGCTGGTACTGTCCCCGACCTGTCGGGTTCTGAGTTTGTAACTAGACTGTCGTGTGTGTTGCTGTTTTTGGTATATTTTTATTATAAAAGCATCTCAAATGTGACGCCCAGAGCCAGTCCCCCGCGTGATTTGTCCCCATCTGTCTTCAGCGCAGCCTTGACGCCCTCATTGCACCGCATGAGGCCTTTGCACTCTCATCTCGTTGCGGAGTCGCAGGCTCCTGGGTGGGGCGTCCTGGTGAAGGCCCCGCCCAGCCGCGGCCGTGTGTTCCGGGCTGGGTTCTGGAGCACGCTGTACTGCTGTACCACTGCACACCTGCCGGAAGCCAGAGGCCCTCCCTGGCGGAGTGGCGGGGAAAGTGCAGGTGCCGCGGGCGGTGTAACGCTGGAGGCTGGAGCTCCCTGCAGCGGCGCTGAAGAGCGCTGCTCCGGGAGGGCGGTCACCGCGGCCGTGAGAGCTGTGTCTTCAGGTGGCCCGAACCCTAGGCTGCTGTGGCGGGAGTTCACGGTCACCCTCTGGACTCCCCTCCCGACCCTGCAGCCCGCCCACTCACTTTGCACCCGGCATCACACAGGGGCGTCCTTGGAGAGTCACCCGAGGCCAGCCGAGGACCTGTGGCAGCTGAGCCCTCCTGCCAGGGCGCCGAGAACCGTTTCTCCAGCGTGCGGACGCTGACCTTTGTGACAGAGGCGTCTCCTGCCCTAATGAGGCCACTTTCAGGGGTTCCTGGTTGCCAGGAGAGGGGTGTGGGTGGGGAAGTGGCTGGAGATGGAGGTGACCCCAGTGGCCTCTGTAGAATTGAATGAAGCAGGGTGGGAGCTCCCGGAGGTGCCCCGTAACCCAGATGCCTTGCCCTGCTCCTGTCTCTGGCCCTGTCCTGCTCCTGGCCCTGGCCCTGTCCTGCGCATCTTCCAGGCGCTCTTCCCCGGGCCCTTCGCAGCCTACTTCACAGTGCAGGGTGAGCGTAAGTGAGGGGTGCCCCTGCACTCTGGGAGCTGCTGGAGCCCTGAGTCATGAGCATGAGTCAGACCCCGCCGGGGGCGTGGGCACCCTGGTTTCATAGCTGGGGCGCGTGCAGGTCCCAGCTCGCTCTGGAGTGGGCCTGCAGGCTGTAGTGTTGCACCAAGTGACAGCTCAGTCAGCCGGCTCTGCCGCACTGTGGCAGTGCGCGCGCCCTCCACCGTGGTGTCCCAAGTGCTGCGTCTGTAGGGAGCAGTCTCGCTTTCCTCAGACAGCTTTTTCCATTTCCAGCTGAGCCACGACGGGGTGACCAGTTCACCAGCGGCACTGGGACAGATACCCGAAAAACAGACAGAAAACCAGCGTGCTGTCCGGGAGCTGTTCTAGATTCGCCTGTGCCCAGCCTGTGGGTGTGGCCATGGGGCGCTCGGAGAACTTGGTAGGGAGCTCCGTGACACCCGCCAACCTCTTTGTGGAAGGTGGTCGGACGCGTTTGCCCAGTGTCACTACAGTGGCCGAGAAGGGTCCGTTCCCTGACACCCACAATTTGAAGGAGGGGAGGTTTATTTGGATCCGGTTTCAGGGGATTCAGTCCAGGGTAGGCTGCTCCAAAGCGGGTGTCACGGTGAAGGGTGTGGAGGACCAAGCTGCTCAGTTCATGGTGCCCGGAAGCAGCGGGAGAACAACGCCAGCCAGGGACAGGCCAGGGACCATGTGCGGTACCCAGGGTGCTGCCACCCTGAGCCACCCAGACACACCCAGAAGTGCGTCTCACCAGTCCCTTGGGCATTGCTCTCCCCGACCAGGTCAACATGGAGATTCACCAACCCAGAGCAGCGCAACTCGGCACCTCGGCGGGTTCACAATCCTCCTGGTTCCAGATGGGCCACTGGGTATACAGTCAGCACAGTCGAGCAGGCTGCGCTTCTGGGTCCTGCACTCAGCTTGCTGGGGGGGCCCACGGCCCGCTCCCCACCAGGGCTGTAGGACCCCTTCTCGCCGGGCAGCTCCCCAGGCCCTGCCAGAGCCCTAAGCGCTGCTCGTAAAGACTGGACGATGTCCAGTATTTCCAGATTGTTTCACTTGGTGCACGATGTTCCATCACTAGGAAACCGAAGCACATTGAAGAGTGAAGAGCGGTGATGACGTGAAATTGCTCTGTACCGCAAGATGATTCGCTGTTACTAAAACGGACCAAATAATGTATGGGGATTTTCAAGTGGAACAGTCACTTTAGTGGATCCGTTAAAATGTTCTCCTGACACTCTTTCAAGAATAGGATCTTTTGCAGGAAATCACACGTAAGAAGCGATGTGTTGCGTTAAATACATGAAAGGGGAAAGTCACGGGGAAGTCACAGGGGAAGTCGCAGTGCGCAATCTGAGAAACGGCACAGGGCTGAGTCCCAGCGTCAAAGCTCGGCCTTAGCTGACTTCCAGGTTCGCCGATGTTCGGGGCTTGGTAACACCGCTTGGGAGAGGCAGCCCAGGGCCGGGACTGTCCACCCGCTGCCCACGCAGAGCTGCGGGGCTTGGTGCTGACCGACAGCTGTGACTGACTCCAGCCTGGAACCCAGTCCTGCTCGTGTGCCCGCTGCTCTCTGGTGGTGCAGGACCCAGTGCAAGTCACTGGGGGCCGGGCCGGCGATGGGGTGGAGCTGCCGGTGCCCGGTGCCCTGCGCCTGCGCCCTGTGCCCTGTGCAGGAGGGTTGCGGGTTAAAGCCCTGCCTGACGACGAAATAAAACCGGTACCTGTGCATTTCTCTTTCCCCCGAGCTTTCTGCTCCCGAGTCCCTAAGTTCCACGAAGGCCCGACCTGAGGTACTTCCCCAGCACCCGGCCGTCCAAGGGAGTTTCGGGGCTTCCGCTTGTGTGGCTGCTGTCACCGGAGGTACAAGCCCAGTGCCCTGTGGGCAGCGGGGTCTCCTGACCCTCGGGGCCTTGGGGGAGGGGTCACAGCCGGCCATGCTGCTCCATCCGACGGGTCAGGAAAGGGGGTGCTGAGGGCGAGGCAGCCTTGCTTTTCAGGACCAGAGGAGGTGAACTTCCGAGAACTGCAGCCTATTCATCGGGGGTGCTGCTGCCCCGCTGGGCTCGGAGACACGGGGCTCTGCACAGCACGCTGCCCAGCCGGGCGAGGGGACCTCCCCGGGTGGGGGATGCGTGTGGAGAGCTGGGCACCCTGGCCACAGCGGCCACATCGCATGGGACGGGGGTCTCTGGCAGAGAGCAGGGTGCCTCTCCGGGGTCGGTCGTGTCCTCCCAAGACTCCTGTCACCTGGAAACTCTGAGCATGGCCTTCCTTGGAAACAGTAAGGAACCAAGTTAAACCCTTTGGAATCAAGTTGGAATGGACTCAGACTGGGTTAGGGTGTGGCCTTAATCCAGTCCGTGTGACCAGGGGCCTTCAACGTGGGATGGCAGAGAGCACGGGAAGGTGGGGCAGAGAGGACCAGGGGCCCTGGGCAGCGCCTGTGGCTGGAGCCATGCCCAGTGCAGTGATGAGGGGTGCTCCGGGCCAGGGAATCTGCATTTCTTAAGGTCATCCCAACAGCCTTCTCTGGTAGAAAAAAAAAAACTTTGGTACTGGGACTCAAACTCACGGAGTCGCGCTTGCCAGGCAGGTGCTTATGCCGCTGAGCTGCATCCCCAGCCCAGCAGCTGCCTTCTCTGGATCATGGAAGCTGCTCTCTTCCGGTTCTACGGGGACGGGAATCGGCTTCCGCAGACCTCGGCACCAGGACATTCTTCGCCACTGCCGTCCCTGTCAGGCCTTGTCCAGGGCCAGCTGACCACAGCTGCATTTTCTCCCGTCCCAGGAGGTGGGGTGCAGATGTCTTGGGGGCCGCCCAGCCATCAGCAGGAATCCAGAGGTGGAAGCCGCCATCGCACAGCCCCCGCGTGGCACAGAGGCCCGCGGTGAATCGAGACGCCTTCCCACAGCTGGTGAGGTCGCTGCCCTTGCTCCCTCGGGATGGTAGTGCTCATGACACGTTGGGGCGTGAATCTTTATACTTCCTGTCACTGCATAATCCACCGTGAGCGCACATACGGACCTGAACCAGAGGGTCTGTTCCAGGGAGGGTGCGGAAGCCCCCGACATCCGCCCAGCAGTGCCGGCCGTGTCGCCTGGTTTCCTGTTCGTGTTTGGCCGGAGTTCAGCTGTCTGCGTCCCGCGTCTACATGCAACGCGCTGCTCCTGAAGTCGGGGTTGCGGCAGGCCGTGCGCAGCGGCACGGTGAACCCGCCGCCCTGCTCACCAAGGCGCCGTGAGCAGCACTCCACGCGCAGCGCCGCAGAGCTGGCTGTGGAGCTGCTTTCCCGTTCGCTCTGCAACTTAAAACCCATCGGGGAAGCTGAAAAGCCGCAGAGCGATGGGAAAGGGTTTGGTACCGCGGGTGCCTTCGTGCTCGGCGGCTCCTGCAGGAAACCTCGCACAGAGGCGCCCTGGATCAGAGCGTGTGCCTGTGACACGCGGGTGCGTGGGGCCTGCTACGCTGAACCGGTTCTCACGTGTTACTAAAGTTTTATGATGCGAAAACTTAAAATCGAGTTCTTCGAGGTCGTGAGAACCCAGTGCACGGTTGTGAACTGCAGTTGCCCTGTTGTGCAGATCTTTCGAACCCACTCCTTTTCTGGGAAGCTGAATCATGGCCTGCTCACTCCAGCGTGTTTGCATCCTCACCCTGGGGTCTGTGGAGGTCGCCCTGGGTGACAGGAGGACTCCTCAGTATGACCAGTGTCCTTGCGATGAGGCGGCTCCCTGCTCCTGCACCGCCGCCACCACAGGGTCTTTTCTGCAAAGGCAGAGGGGGGCTGGCGCAGTCGGAGCCCCAGCTTTGGAGAAGGAGGCCTAGGAGGAGCCGCAGCTGGGAACACAGTCCCCGAAGCCAGTGGGGTGAGCCGCTGGATTCCCTGGGGCCTCTGGGAGGAGCCCCCTGCCCACTCCTTGACGTCAGCCCGGAGCGCCACCTGCTTGGCCCTGGCTGCTGGGCGATGCAGGTGCAGCGCTGGACAGGGCTCCTGGAGCAGGCTCTGCTCCAGGCTGTGGCGTGGAGGCCGGAGCCCGAGGTCAGGCAGCAGCTGTTCCGGATTCGGTCCTTGCTGACCCACCCGCGGCCACCTTGGTGCTGTGCCCTCACGTCACGCACAGGTGCCATCGCTCTCCTGTGGGGACCTAACCTCGCCATGAGGTGCCCCCTTTGACCACCTCCAGTTCCCTGAACACCACCCCACTAGGGGCTGGGGCCCAACACGTGAACTTGGGGGGCACAGACATACAGATCGTAGCACCCAGCGAGCCCCATTTCAGACTTCAGCCTCCTCCGGAAGTGCGAGGTGACAAAGTCATGCTTTAGGCCACCGAGTTTTTGAGTTTGTCACAGAGCAGTAACAGGACAGGAACTGGTACTTACTGGGCATGGTGTGACTTCCAGGCCGAGATCCGGGCTGGGTGGCGTTTAGGAGGTGGCGAGTTCGCAGCTCCAGGGAGCTTGGCCTTCCTTCCCGACCTCATGGACTTGGGGGGACCAGGGGCCCTTGGTTTTTCCAGCTCCTCTGCTGACAGCATGGTGATGCCACCCCACCCCCAGGGCAAAGGGTGGCCACAAAATCCAAGAGGACGCCAAGTCTCGGTCAGCAGGGGAAATAATGTTAGAACGCAGCACTTAAAAAGTCAACATTAATGTGAAAACCCCACCCCGAGAGGCCGTTGCAGCGCTGCATGAGCGCAGGCCCTGTCCCTCCCCTGCCGGACTCTGTGGGGCCCTGGGTGTCCAGGTCCAGGCATCTGCTTGTGTCACGAGGTCCCCGCCGTGATTCACTGGGCTGCCGCAGTGAGCCCCTTCCACAGAGGCCCTCTGCCTTCCAAGCCGACAGGGAGGGGCGATCAGGGGACCGCGTGTGGATTCCCCCCCACGTCCCACCCTCCAGCCCGACCCCAGCTCCTGGCACCCGGAGGGCTCCCCGCCCTGCTCTGTGGGGCTCTGATATTTCCGCGACTTAAACTGAGCCGAGCTCAGCAGTTTCCCGACGCCCTGGGTGCTGCGCTAGGTTCACATCCCGATTCTAGAAGCCCCAGGGGAGGCCGTGGGAGCAGGAGAGTCAGACAGGGAGTCAGCCCGAGGTGACTCAGTGGATCCCTCCAGTCATCCATTCACCCGGCGGGGCCCTGGCTGGCTCTGCTTTAGGCTTGGGGTGGGGTGCGGCAGTGAACAGAGCAGAACCGAGTCCGGATTTCAGCGGAGACGGATGGACGGTGCAGAGCGCGCAGAAGAGCACGGACTGCGGAGAGGCTGCGTAGACTGCTGTGTCCAGGGACTTTTAGCCGAGAGGTGAGGTCTGTGCTAGGGCCCAGGGGCCAGGATCCAGCTTGTGGATTTCTGGGAGGCCGGAGCAGCAGGCAGGAGCGTTCGAGGTGAAAGCCCCAGCTGGGGAAGCTTGGCATGTGTGGGGGAGGACGAGGCAGCTGCCCAGGTGGGGGTCCCGGCCCTTCTGCAGCTTTTAAATGCACCCCATCTGTGACAGGAGGGGAGAAAGCACATCGGGCAGCAGTGCCTCCCGGCTGCAGTGTGCTGACAGGTGCCCAGCGTCCCTCTCCGTGGAGTCACGGCTCCCGGGTTGTGTCCTCAGAGAGCCCTTTCCAGGATGTGTGCTGGCCGGTGGGCCGTGTGCCAGGAGGGTCCCACGCAGGCCCCCTCCCACTCGCGGCTCCAGGTCGCATCCTAGGAAGCCATTCTTGGGGACTGGAGTTACCTCTGCAGGTTCCGGATCGCATTTCCAAATCCACCTCAGGGTTGTAAGGAGACCTCACCCTGAGCCCCCATGGTTGGAGCGGGCAGGGGTCGTGAGGTCACCTGTGGCCCCTGCCAGCCCTGCTTGACCCTAGACAGTTGCTGTTCTGCCTTGGGACAACTGGTAGACCCGATGTGTCAGCTTCCTACTGATGCTACGGTACCAACCTGCCACTCACCCTGCTCCTTGAAACAACCGGAATTCTCCTCCCCCTGTTCTGGAGGCCCGAGTCAGCAACCCAGGAGTCACAGGGAAAGTCCTCCCTCGCCGCCTCCTGCCTCTGGCGGCTCATGGTGGCTTCACCCTGACCTCAGCCTGTGCCTTCCAGGCCTCCGCCTGTGTCCCTAGCTGTCCTTCCCCCTGCTTGGATGTAGGACCCACCTGTTCCGGGGTGGCCTCGTCTCCATCCTCACTCTGCACTGTTCCTTTTCCAAGGAAGGCCACATCCTAAGCTTCCAGGTGGACTCGAACTTGGGGACACCACTCACACCGCTGCTCTCAACCCCAGAAAGTCAGGAGATTTTCTACAGAAACGCAGACTTCTGAGAACACCAGGAAACAGCCAAGATTGGGTGCCAGTCCCTGGGGCACCTGCGGGAGCCAGGCCCCCTCTCTGCTGTGCCGTCCTCACTGCCCAGGCCTTCAGCCCGGCTGCCCAGTGCACAGACACCACCCCGGACCACCTGGTGTCAGCTGGCCAAGAGTGCTGGGTGAACACCTGGCTCGGATGGCATTATGCCAGCCGCTCACAGGAGACCAGATTGCCTCCTGCTGAAGAACCCGGTGGGCAAAGACAGCCTCCCGTAGGAGGCCTCAGGCTTGGAGGTGACACCCCCAGGAATCCCTGTCTGGCCTAGGCAGCCACAGTGGAGCTGTCAATCCGATTCCTGCAGAGTAAAAGCCCTTTCACCCGTTCTCCTTAGCACAGATGGCTCTTACTCAAGGTCATCCAGAAGACAGAGGCCTCCTGTGGTCTCACCTGGCCCGCAGTGGAAGGGAACCTGATTCCATGTTATCCTACACAGATCCATCAGCTCACTAGTGTGAGCGACAGAAATCCACCCCGATGGCTTAAGCACCGCAGGAAACAGATGGCTTCAGTCAGGAGCG
>RJWT010044183.1:0-11830 GCA_004365215.1 Cuniculus paca
AAGCAGGGGATATAGCTCAGTGGCACAGCGCCTGCATGGAAGCACAAGGTGCTGAGTTTGATTCCCGGTATCAAAAAACCAAAACAAAACAACTTTATTATTTTAGAGAAATATAAGAAGGTATTCAAGTGATTCTTGATGGGGATATTAGTTTCATTTACTTAGTTCTTCAAATGAGAAATTATAAATGCTAGGATATAATAAATTTATTGGTGGATATATGGTCAAGAATTTAGATATACATCTACAGGAACAGACGTCTTAGGAACAGAGGGAAGGTCAAAGGCCACACAAGTTGGCATTTAGCCAATCCTTACAATCAAAATTAATTATAACCAAAAAGAATGATGCTATAATATTTTGTTGTGTTTTTTTTTCCCCTGGTACCGGGGATTGAACTCCCAACCTTGAGCTTGCCAGGATGGTGCTTATGCCACTGAGTTAAATTCCCAGCCTATAACATTTTATAGGAAAGGTTTGTCTAGGATATGGTTCAACCTTCAAGTAATTCAATGCTATTTAGTGTTTTGGGTTCCAAAATCTATGCTCAGAAGACAGATGAATAACACTCTTTTATTCCTTCTTTTATCTGCCCAATTATGCTGCATGGTGTTCTGGTATATTTGCTGCAAATATTTATAGCTCCTATATAACCTGGGGACCACAAACAATGCTAATGACAGGTTTTAAAGACGGTCTTGCCTTCTGTTGTCTTTGTAATAAAATATTAAAATAATATAGGTGGTCTATACAGCAGAATTGTTACTTTAGGCTTCTACAAAAGAAAATTTAACAGTTCACCCTCCTAAGGTAAGTTTATGATAAAAGTAACTATAAATACCGGGCTGCTCCATTAGAAACTATAGTCAAAGCTAATTCCACTTCCCCCATGTCATTACTCCTATCAGAAGAACACATGGGTGCTCCAAATTCTATTTCCAGTAGAAATAAGAGCATTCTAGTAGGATTCTCATTCTAATGTTGACATGCTGCTGGATCCCAGCAAGGACAATTAACATCTCTGTGTCTCAGGTTTCTTATTTGTAAAAGGACAAGATTATATTAGGTTGTCTTTCAGGATACTTCTTGATCTAAAATTCATTCTCTGTCTGTGTCTCTCTCGCCTTTTCTTTTCTTTCTAATCTTTTTGAGACAGAGTCTCATTGCAATTGAAGCTGGTTTTGAGCTCACTTTTTGCCCAGGGTGATCTTGAACTTGCAATGATCCTCCTGCCTCAGCCTCCCGAGTGCTGGGATTACAGGCGTGTGCCACCAGCCCGGCATAAAATTCTAAGATTTAGTTTTCACTTAAAAATCCAAACTCAAATGTGTCCTTCCAGGTTAGCCCTTTGGTTTCTGTCCCACTACAAAGCAGAGTTTGCTGGGCTGTTTCCACACTTCTTTGTTCACAGTTCATTAGAATAATCATTAGGATATAATTATTGTTTACCCAAACAGACTATATGTCATTTCTGAGGAGAGACCATCCTACTGTCCTTGTCACCTTATAAGCTGTAACTTTCTTTTCCTCCTTCATTCCTCCTGTAAATTACGATCATGAACTGTGTTGTGTTCATTTTTAATGGACTTAACTGTTCAAGAGGAACAGTGATCTCTTAGGGGCTGAGACTGATTCAGGGCTACAAAAGAGTAAAACACTTGAAAGGACGCAAAGAAAAAGGTTCAAGGAAGCCTAACAACAACGACAATGACGACGATGACAACAACCACAAAATTTTAACTAGGTGTTTTAAGAGTGAGGTTAGATGAGGCCAGGGGAGAAAAGAAGGAAAGATGTATGTTTTTTGGCCTGCAAGTGTTTAGTTTTCAAATTCCAAAATGAAATTTCATGTAAGACTTGTCTGTTCTTCAGTATTTATTTTCTTTGTTCATGAACATTCCTGGCGATGAGGAACAAAAGGGAGTGAAGGCCGCTGGCACTCAGGCAGAAAGGCAGCGGAAGACAGGAAGCCCAGTGACAGAAAGATGGACGGAAAGCCCCTTGGGACTCCGTGTTCAACAGAACACATCACGACACCCTCCTTGAATGAATAAAGGCTAGCGCATTTGTTTGGAGAAGCTTGACTTACCCACTCTGGTGTTTCCTAAACAGTACCGTTTCAATTAAGATGAACTGTGGTACAGAACAGATTCAGATGGCTGGGCTCCACTCACACCTACTCCCTTTTTACCCTACAGACTGTAAAAAAGTGCCGCTGACAAGCTGGAATGCAATGAGCAGGAAAAGCAAAGTAAATACAGCTCGGAAGCCCTTGCCAGTGAGGCTGAGCCAAGATGACTCAGCAGGTTAGGGCTGTGACCCTTACCTTGAGTTCTCACCCAGTGCCTAGCACAAATGCCCGCACACAGACTGGTCTTAGCCCAGAGCCCATCTGAGGACCACATGGAGTGGCTGTCACAACTTGACAGCACACACAGGCAGGTGTTTGGAAGGTCAGCCCCAGGTTCTAGGTGACGATGAGCTCCCAATAGCCTGGCTGAGAACACCAACGAAAAAAGGACAAGTACTGTGGGCAGGCACACACCTGGTCGATCACGATCTGTTTTAAATTCTGTAAAACTGTTCTTCAGACAGGGCACAGAAGTTGGAGCAAACAAAAGACACAGTCAGGGTGGGACGGGACTGTGGGTTCTGTGGGCAAAGCACTACAGAGCATCTTCCACAGCGAAGCCGTCAGCAATGGTAACGATGCGGAGCTCCCGCAGTGAGGACAGCGCTCTGCTCGTCCCGCTCTTCGGCAGCTGCAATGCGCTTGCCTCTGCTCCAGCTACTGCTGCTGTGCAACGTATTCTGCTTGCATTTAGGGTACAATTCACCTTTGGGCTGTTCGTGCTCACTGCCACCCATCTGGCAGGCTGTGCTGTTGGGCATCTTAAGAAGAAGAATTGTTCAAGCCCTGTTTTAGTCAAATACGGACTGTTTTTTTGTTTTGGTTTTTAGGCGCTTCAGGTGTTCGAAGGGGGCCGGAGATGAGAAGGGACGGGTAACAGCTGAAACACCAGAGAACACTGTGGCTGCTGCGTGAAGTGTGCTCCACTGCACAAGCACAGCCCTGGCTAAATCTGTACCGAAAAGCAAACTGAGGTTCACTCGTGACTGTCCCAACACCTGTCTTCCCTCCCCACTGAAGGTGACCAGGGCCCAGGTCTCCTCTACCTTTGCAGGTGTTGAGGCCAGAGGGTAATCGCTCCCCTCCTGCTACACCACCTGGAAGGAATTCCCTTGGCCTGTCTCTCTACCCCTAAATCCTCCCCCTTACTATTTCGCTTGGGGGTCCGCCAGCCTGCAGAAGGGAGGAATTCTAGCCTCCTATGAGTGGTAGATAGCTTTTGCCTGAGAGTTGCCAGCTTCTGTTGTCCTGCTGCACCAGGGAAAGGGTGAGTTAGTACCTCTAACACAACACAGGGATAAAACTGCAGGAGGCTCATGTGTCTGCAGACCGAAAGCCACAGTCTGCAAAAGGCATTATCAATACTAAAGATGGTATTTTGCTGTCTACCGGCTTGAAGATAAATAAGCAACAATGTGCTAAGAAGGAAACAAATAAAAACTCCATTTGGTCTTGTTGGTGAGTGAATATTACACCGTATCTACCAAATGCTTGGGACAAAGTCCAAAACATGGCATCCTGAAATTTCTGTATGAATTCTTAGAGGGAAACAATCTAAAATATATTTAAAAGACAAACAGTTCTATTAAAAATACTGCCGATGATTTAGCACACAGAAATGAATTTTTGACCCATGCAGAGCAATGACCTTGTGTAAAGTTTCTCCCCAGTATTTTATATGCCAAATGACAGGTGAAAATTTAAGATGACATATGGTTTCTTCATGCGTGCTAAAATACTATAACTTGAAGGGCACCCTGACATTTCTTCACAAGTTACAACCAAATATTTTAAATTATCATTCCCTTATAAAGAGTCACTAAAAACCTTCTAATGAAGTTTTTCATGTAAAAATTTGCCTGTAATTGAATAAGGCACTTGTGGGTAGAATTACAACAGCAAGGCTACCTGAGTGCTTACACAGTGACTTAACATGCTTTGTCATCTTAATTCATCCCACAATTGCAGAACAACACTGCAAAATTAGTGTCATTATCTATACCTAACTAGGGGGAGAAATTGTCCAAGATGTTCAGCTCCTAGCCTGAGATGATCAGTTATTAACAGCTGATAATCAAACTGACACCAAGACCCAAACTCAATCTCCTAAAACTAAAACTTATATACTATTCACTAAATCATGATTCTGGAATGAGGATGCTCAACTGTTCACATTTTTCCCTGCAGTTTTACAGTGCCTGGTCCTGAGCCCTGTACACTGCTGAGTGGAAAACAGAGCCCTAAGTAGAGCCCCAGGTAGAACATAACAGCAAGAAGGAAATGAAACATGGCCTGAGCAGACAAGGAACTGGTTAATTCAGTGAGTTCAGATTCTTCCACTCTTCTTTTGTATTTCTGCAGTCATTTTAAGGAAGAAAAGTGAGTGAGTTCATTTCATTACTTCCTTCCTTTCCCTTGGCTTGACCTGGAAAAGGCACAGCGAGGAACCTGATCAGTGGGTAGCTGGTAGTTCTAAAATGGTTTGCCATCTGTTAAACTACAAGATGCCCCATTAACTCCCCAAAGAACTGGAAGGTCCAACTTTCTTGAAATCACCAGTGGTCAGATGGTTACTTAACAGCTGCTACCCACCCTGCTTCTGACCTGGGGTTCTTGAAGGAGCAGGAATAAAAGGAAAATGCTTGTGGCTTTGCAGGAATACTGGAAGGGAGAGTGGCAGAGCCTTTCAGGAGCCTCGAAAAGGATCTCTGCAATTAGCTTATTAGCCAGCAATCCTGCTCCATCACTTCAGTTCTTTAGGTCCCAGCTTTCCTGGTCTGTTCTTAGAGTCACAGCAACAGGCTTACATCCTGAGTAGTGGAGGTTGGGTGGTCTTGAGTCAAACAGGGAATTCAGTGATGACAAGAATTATTCATCAGAGCAAAAAAACAGTGAATAAAAGGAGCCTTCCAAGCTACTAGGATCAGGAAATAAAATGATATGTGGATATTATAAACCCTAGTTATTAAGATATTATATACTCTAGTTTTTGGAAGAAATCAACTCGGTCAGAAATAACTGTACAATTTCTGGGCCTAACTCAGAATATCCAATTTGTCTTAAGAACTCCATTTAAGAGAAATCAACTGAAATGTCCGTAAATGATTTCTTATGAATCATAGTTGTATAGTTACTACTACAGTTACAAACATCAGGAAACACCTCTGAAAGTAAGTGTGGTAAAGTAGCAGCAGAAATAATGTTTAACTTCCTGAAGAAACTTCTCCAGCTTAAGGCAACCAGCTGCACTGGAATCTTGAAAAGACTCCTTCCAGGATACAAAACTGTACACACTTGCAGAGTGTGGCGATAAAATACCTAAGGCCTTCCTTTCTGCTACTCCTGCCATCTCTCATTGGTGAGAATAGGGTCACCTGACTAGAAATTATATGTGGCAATGTGACACTTGAACCTCACTGAGAAGGCATCCATAACAGACAAATTTTATTTTTACTGGGGGAGAAAAGATGAAGAGAATTAAGAAGATAGCATTACAGAGAAAAAATGTTAATATGTTTGAGGGAAAGCATTTTCTGAAATTTCTTCCTACTAACCATTTAAATAACTTTCATTACAATGGAAAAAAATTCAAAATCAGTTTTTTGTCCCCTCAAACAAAGAATGCTACTAGTTTCCCCAGGCAACTTAGCTCTTCTTCTTTGATCTTATAGCAGAATGCTTGAGAGGCTAAGAATCACATTACCTAGTGTTAAGAATCCTGGACTTGCCATTTATTAGTTATGTGGCTTCAGGTGGGTTATTTAACATTTCTGTCTAATACCTTAAGGTGGGACAACAGCATTCCCAAGTGGCTGGGGTGACTCCATACATGTACATACATATTTCAGCACTTGGCACTTAATATGTTTAACTTTGATGATAATTACATGCCTTATCCAGACTACAAAAACAAGGAACTGGTAGTTACACGGGGCCCTATGCAAAAGCCAGATGTTTCCGAGTGTCAACTACATACACAGAGCTCATTAGAAAAAGGTCCTCTTATTCTGTGGACACAGGAGACTCAGGTCATTTTCTTTTCCAGTGGTCACAGCAGTTTATCAAAAGGGTGAGGCGCCAAGGACCGAAGCCAGGCCAGGAGAGAAACTGAATGCCTGAGTCTGAAAGAAACTGGTTTGGGGTGGTTCTGACAATGAGTAGTAGCAAACAGTTCACAATCATGGGATCCTGAGCTTGGAAATAAAGTAATGGGCTGTTCAGATATGCACGTTTTATTAATATGGCCAAACTTTCCAACACCTTCCCTTCATGGTACCTTCTGCAGAAGCACTTCCAGAAATTCCTCCGCCTCTGAATATCCATCATGCCTTCAAACATTTAGGGTCATTTCTGGCATTTAACTGATGTGGAGAAAAACCCAGATCTCAAGTCAATTATAAACCCTGGGAGAGGTCAAATGTGCCCCACACTCTTGGTCACTTCTTTTCTTGACTGCCTCTGCCCCAGGACCTCACCACCCAATATGCAAGTGCTCACAGAAAGTGCAAAATGAAGTGAAGAGCCATGTCTAAAGCATGATGTCTAAAGCGAGCCATGCAATAGAGATGTATGTGACTGTGCTGGCTTGGCCCTGCCTCTGTGCAGCTTTTGTGAAAGGACTGAGTCAGAGAAGTAGAGAAAGAAGAAGAAACGAAGACACTGAAGGTCCTAAGTGCTTAAAAGATTACAAACTAAAATTAAATGAAAATGATAAACCACAAAAGAGGTATAAGGAAATTTTTTTCCCCCATGATGACTGCTTTGTCTAGGGAATGAGTATCAAATTCTTTGTTTATAGTGAATATCAAATTCTTTTAAAAGCACATTCTAGTGGTAGCTCTGCTTTCCAGGTGCCCTAAACACATGTTTAGTCAGTCTATCTGGTAACTGAGCCCTGGCTGGCACCAGAAAGGATTCTCTCCAGATCCACAGGGGCACACACGAAAGAATGGAGTCTGGCAGGGGCTGGGAAATTGGAAAGAAAAGTAGCAAAGGGACAGTGGGAGTGAAAGGGTGGGGCAGCGATGAGGACAGTTGGGGGTGTGCAATGACGCAGTTATAGCAACGTTACCAAGCAGGAGTCCTGCCAGCTTAAATCTAGATAGAACTTGAGAAATGATGTCTCCCAGTCTTCTCCTTTTACAGGATAGAAACTGCACCCCAGTGACAGTGACTGGGCTGCCGGTTACAGGCAGAGCAGGAACTGAAACTGGGCTCTCTGGTTGCCTCTTCAGAGCTCTTTCCACTCAGTGCCCCTCCTCCTCACACTTACAGGGTGCAGGCAATCAGCGCTCAGACAACACAAGCTGCCTCAGTAAAGCCCGGCGGACTCTTTTGTGAGCCCAGGGCTGCATGCTGACAGAGCAAACAGCAGACCAGGCCGCTGGTTTTCACAGCTTCCGATGAAGCCATTTGGTCTTCCGAGAGGAGTTCGCTGGGTAAGAAATGGATGAGCACACTCCGTTTCATAGCTCGGGGAAGTCTGGTTGTTATCAGACACTTGACAACTTACAGAAGAAAAGCCTGCAGCGCAAGAATTACGCACCTCTTACCCACACTACCCACTTGCTGCCTCCACTTACTACCGCAGAGGAACTGACATCACTAGGGGACACCTGGCTTGGTGATTCCTGATTCCCGAGATGGTGCAATTGGGAAGGAACAGGCTGAGGATGAGACCTGTCCACCCCGGGCAGCTGCTAAGGTTAAGGATACTTTTGAAGGGAGGCGGCTGCTGTAGTTTTGCTGGTTTGGAAAACTGAGGCTAACACATAGAAGCTCTGGCTTTATGCTCCGCATGGTCTGTAGACCACTTCTTTAATTTAAATACAGTACAGACCCCCTGAAATGAGAAGGCTTCCTTGATAAAACCAGCCTGCTTCCTACAAGTAACACTATGCTTCAGTGTCCAACCTAAACGTTAAACACATGTACACTTACCTGTCCTGGACAGGGGTCACTTTTATCCCTGGGTCTTGATGATATATAAAAATCAGGCACATTTCTCCCCCCTATCTTAAATACTTGAACAAAACAGGACAAAGAAAACAAGAAGACTGCTTTAATCTGCATCTTTCACCTCCTCTAGACTTCTGAATTCTCTCCGCTGTAGTCCCTACCCAATAAAAACTCATTTCTCCCAAAGGAAAGCAATAATTAAATAAAAGACCATCGGCATCACAGTATTTCTCTTTTAGGTTCTCATCTACAAATCTTTGCCCACTGGGTTTCCTCTGCCTGGAGTATCCAGCTTGCTCAGATTCCCTTGTTCCTTTCCTATCTTTCTCTGCCATCAGTGTGTGTGCAAGCATTCTCCAAACCTCTGCACCAGTAACTCTGTCCTTCTGAGCCTTCCTTGATGCTCCCAGAGAACCCTGTATGCTTCTGCTCCTCTGTTCTTCCACAGTCTTTTACCATTACTTGGCCTTTTTTTTTTTAACAAAAAATTTAATATGAAAATGTGTATGACCCAATTTTCGGTCAGTGAAACTAGTGCTTTGAAGAGGAGCATGGATCTCTCAGCTGAACAGTCAGTCGTTATTTAAACTCCTTCCAAGGCCCCCAACGTGATGATACTATTTCCTCGTATTAACCATTCCAACATTGTTCTGTTGGCCACTAGTTGCCATCGCTACGCATTCATCTGTCACAAGTTCATAAATGCATCAGATCCTCACAATATTCCTTGGACATGTCTGCCACCATTTAATTTCAGTGGTAACTTCTTGTCCATAATTTTTTTTCAGCTTGGGAGGGTGAGCTTTGCTCATTTTGTCTAGTTCACAGGCTCAGAGATGTTTTGAAAGGGAACCTGCTATAATTACCTGGTTTTAACTCTCTTTCACGAAGGTGTAAGCTTTTGCAGAGCAGCAGGAGATAACTTAGTCATGCCTGCTTTTCCAGGGACTAGTACAGTGCTTAGCACACAAAAGCATTACCACACACTGTACAGCTAGATTCTCAGTGACACTGTAAGGCCAAAAAAAATTTTTTTTGGGTCACATTTTATAGACAAAGAAACTGAGGCTCACAGAGGTGTTACAGAACCCTTCAAGGCATCAGTTCTGACATCTTAGGGTCCCCAGCTAGATTTTTATTGGACATCCCTGTAATCAGTTAATAGTACAAGTAGGTAACATCCTCTGATGTAGGCAAATACATAGTGAGTGACCTGCTCAAGTGAAGAACAAATACACACAACTCTTTGATGTGGTAGAATAATTACTGTGAACGCAGGAACGCTGATCAGACATGGTGACTGAGTTTACATTAGTTCTTTTCTCAAGGAACTTTCAGTCCTAAAGCTCTGCAGAAACATCTGGTAGCCACGAATTAGATACACCAAAGTTTATCTGGTTATAAGGTCATAAAACAAACTGTGTCTGGTTAACTGCCAACCCTGCCTCAGATGCCTTGAAAGAGCTGGACATGGGACAGCCGCAGTGACTGCCAATGCAGAAGTTACTAGGATGTGGCTGATTTCCCATTAGGGGTCAGAGAGGCAGCAACCGACAGAAACTGGAGCGGCTGATGAGACCAGGCAGGCTTAAGTCTTTGACCCTCCATGACGTTTAGTTTTACTTGAGTTTCTCCTAGGCCTAGGAAAGTGATTAGCAGTGCTGTTGTACCTCAGAATAGCAGCTGTACCCAGAAAAGTACCTGATGGTAGGCCCTCCCCTCAGAAGTGCTACCTTAGTTGGCTCAGTGTATGGCTCTTGCATGGGCATCTGAGCTGTTCAAAATCTTCCCTACAATTCTCCTATGCAAAAGGCCAGGGTATTTTCAAAGTAGCTCATCTGTTTGATACAAAATTAAGGTGGCAAACACAACCAGAACATCTTTTGAAACTTTATCTTATGCCCATCAAAATTTAAAACACTTAAGTAAATGGCCACTTAGCACAACTTTCACAGAGACAGGAGCAGAATGTTCCTTCACTATATCTGGGAGATTTTCCAGGCTTTTCTATAGAAACATTTCCAATATCAGAGAACTTGCTACCCTAAAAGCCACTTTGCAGTTCTATGTAAGAACAGGTGACTATAATGGCAAATAAACTGTATTTCAGTAAAGTTATGCTTTTAAATAGCCTCACCCCCATTTTGGGAACAGTACTTATTACAAGAAAGTACTTGGAGATCATTTAACTTCCTTATACTTTATAAGAAAGTGCTTGGTCCTACCTTTGCTGCAGGAGCTATTCAGATATAAGTCTAATTCTTCCACTTGACTCTGGATTCAAGCACACTAGGTATGAATCCATTTACTATCTGATCTGTGTGACCCACAGCAAATGAGTTCTCTCTAAGCTTCAATCTCCTGATCCAAAGGAAGTGAGCAAGTTTCTTTTGTGGGATTTGTGAGGATTGGGAAGCACCTTTTATCTGAAACACTGTATGATGTTTGACGAATGTGTTCCTTCTTTTCCTGTCTCCATAATGGTGGGGCAAAAGTCTTTCCCCAAAGCTCCCCATTCCCGCCCCCACCCCATCCTCTTTTTGTGAGGATTGGGAAGCATTTTGTAGCTGAAACAACGTATGATGTTCAATGAATAATGGTTTCCTTCCCTGCCCCTCTCCAAAATTGTGGGGAGTCGCAGGTTTTCTCCCAAAGTTCTCCTGTTGCTTAGGCTAACCATCTACGATGCTTAACAATCCATACATTTTTTTATGATTCCTCATCATGTTGTGATTTCTCATTCCTCACCATTCTAGTTTTCTTCATATGAACTGTTTTTAGATTTGATAAATGTTTGCAGTGACCTCACTTCCACATCATCATTGAACTCTGATGACTACAGTATGTCAGTGACCACTTACTTACTGGCTTCTATTAAATATTTCAGTTTGAGGAGCCCAAGATCTTCCTTTCCACTGTCAGATGTTTATGGGCCCTAACCATATTCAGAGGCTCAGCCATATTTCAGAAACACTGGGGACAGTGTGGGAATGCCCTGTGCTATCTGCTGGGCCAGGACAGGTAACCTCCAATCATTACCCTTGGACTACACCTCATCCCATCCTGACCTCTGCTGCATTTGCATAGCCCTTTTACTTGTGATTCTGGGTTGGCAACATAACACTGCAGAAACCTGATGAGACTTGGCTAAGGTAGACAAGTGCAAATCACGGCATACACTCTCAGAGCAAACTGTGTGACTTTAAACAATTTTACTGTGAAGATCAGTCAGCACCCTCCTCTGCACAAAAATGAAAGTACCACATCTTTCTAAAGGAGTACTATGAAAATTAAATGGTATGTTGCAATGAAGGAGCTAGTCCAACTTCCTGTACAATAGGTATCTTCAATAACCAGTAACAATAACTACCATGCCTAGTGTGCTGTGGCAATTTCTCATTCTTAGACTGGACTCTGCCTGTGATGGGAAGTATCTTTGAATATGGTCCTGACCACCTTGGTTAGTTCTTAACCATTTCTGCCCTCCAGGGATGGTGAAACTAGATCCTTACACAGGAACTTCTGGTGCAGTACTTGGGATCCCCTCATCTGTTCCCTCAGCCTATGTCCCCAAGCGCTAGGAGGTATATTTCCCAGGTCCTATTAGCACCTCCCACTATATAAGGTGTACTGGGAGTCACAGATCTACATCCTAAGTCCTGCCTGGCTACAAGCTATGTGACGTTGGGTCAGGCACACGCCATCTTGCATTTCTGCTTCCTCTTCTGTCAGATGATGGTG
>RJWT010044184.1:0-11830 GCA_004365215.1 Cuniculus paca
TAAGAAATCAACACTAGTTAATACATTCTGCATTGCTATCTTAGAAGTAGTTGTTCAGGTTACAAGATCTAGGCATTGTTTCAAGGCACTACAGATGCACAAATTTCGGTTTGCCCTCCAAATAACCACTGCCTCAAGCATTAGTCTTCTTCCTGGCCACAAATGGTTTGGTTAAAGTCAGTGTTACTGTCTTAATTACCTGTATCCTTTCTCTTTTCTCTGCTCATGGTTTGTTCCCATCCATTGTATTTTTGTCTGTGTGCTATAAGAAGTTCATGAACTCTCATTGCATGAACTCAATATCCTGATATTATACTCTGAGAACTAAGTTGAACCTTTCCTTCAGCTGACATTGTTTCTCTCCTCAAAACATTCCATCCTTTTCCTTTGGCAGTTCCTTTCTCTTACACATTTTTCCTACAAACAAAGGACTGTCAATTTCACTGTCATTTTTTTAAGCTACTTATTGCCTTCTGCTATTGTCTGAACATTTGCATCCACCCCAAATTTAAACGTTGAAATCCTAACACCACAAGTGATAGAATCAGGAGGTGAGGCCTTTGGTAACCAATTATACCATGAAGATGGAGTCCTCATGACTGAGGTTAATTCCCTTTGATAGAGATCCCACAAAGCTAGCCAGTTTTTGTACATTGTGAGGGCACACCAAGAAGATGGGAGCAATGAATCAGGAAGCCAGCCCCTGTCTCAACTTAATCTGCTGATTCCTTGGTCTGGTACCTTTCAGTCTCCATAACTGCTAGAAAAAAATTCTTTTGTTTTAAGAGTCACTCAATATTTGGTGCTCTGTTTCAGCAGCCTAGATGGACTGGAGCAGAAAAGTGATGCTGTAACAACACTTGTCATTGTGGAAGTGACTTTGGAAGTGGGTGATGGGTAGAAACTGGAAACTTTTAGTTGCCTGATAGAAAAAGACTACATTGACATGAATGGACCTTTAAAAATTATTCTGGAAAGAACTCAGGAAGAATAGACCTGTGGAGAAAATCTCATAATTTAATAACTCAAACATAATACAGACCATTCTGATGATGTGTCAGAGTGAAATAAGACACAAGTTATTGGGCAATGAAGGGAAGGCCATCCTTGCTACAAAATGGCAAAAAACTTGGCTGAAATTATATTCATGGCCTAAAGTTTTGTGATAAGTAGAGCTTGCTTATCTTTGGTTGAAGAGATTCATAAAAAAACTGTTGAAGACATAATTTAAAAATGTAGTTTTTCATCAAAAGGAAAGCATAATTCAAAGATTTGGAAATTTTTAAATCTACCCATAGTGAGATAAACTGAGAACCCCTGTACAGAAGGGAACACAAAGATTTGGTCAGCTCACCATCTGATAAGCATGTTCATCATCTAAACAGAAGCCAGGACAATGGGTGACCTCCAAAGTCCTCCAAGGTTCGTAGGAATGACCACCTATTCCTGGGGATCAAAGTGCAGCAACACCACACACCACAAGCTCCACACTGCATTCCAGAAGTTTGTTCCTGATCCATCCCACATGTGGCTCCAGCAGGCCCTGGCTCAAGATGGATCATAGAACCTGTCCCTTCAAAAGTGCAGACATTTGGCAGCCTCTGTGTGCACATCGCTGAGAGCACACAGGAGCACAAGCCACAGAGACATTTCTGTTTCTGCCTGGATTTCAAATTACAGTGCTGCCCTCTTACCACCAATGAAAGAGAGGCCATTGGTACAAACAATGTACTGTTACAGTTTTCACTTTAATCAATTATTTTAAAAATAAAATAAGGTAAAATATCTTCCATAGTTACCTGCATACTA
The DNA here is from genome assembly GCA_004365215.1 of Cuniculus paca. Classification (NCBI taxonomy): domain Eukaryota; kingdom Metazoa; phylum Chordata; class Mammalia; order Rodentia; family Cuniculidae; genus Cuniculus; species Cuniculus paca. The sequence continues at coordinate 1,810 of RJWT010044184.1, forward strand.
AAATTTCTTGAGATCTTTATCACTTTCTGTGAATCCAAATTCTGGTTCTGATATCATGTTTTTGTCCTAAAAATGTTCTTTTAATACTGCTTCTCATGGAGGTTACTAATAAGTATTTCTGTCAGCTTCAGGGTGTTTTAAAATTAAATAAAGGATAATAAATGTATTTCATATAGTGATGTAAACATGTAAGGTATCTTTTTTCTCTCCCAGTACTTAAAGATGACAATCCATTGTCTTGTGGGTTTCATAGTTTAGATGAGTCTGCTATAATTCATCTATTTGCTTTTTTGTACTTAGTCATTTTTCTCCCATCTTCCTTCAAGTTTTTCTCTATCTTTGTTTTTCAGAAATTTTAATGTGTTTATAGTTGCTTTTATTTTTCCTGATTTGATATTATTCTGCTTGATGTAATCTTTGTCCCTTAGGTCAGTTACGTTATGTATTTAATTGGTTTTGGAAAATATTTCTTTCTCATATTTTCCCCTGATTCTTCTGGAATTTCAACTCATGTTTGTGAGACCTTTTGAAATTTTCACAGTCATCTCATTCAGATACTCTGTTCTTTTAAAAGTATTTTTTTCTTTCTTTTTTCCTGATTACATTTCTGATTGGATAATTCCTGTGGTTTATCTTCAAATTCATCGATTCTTTCCCTGGTCATACTGAGTCTAGAGGAGCCCAGCAAAAGTATCTTTCATCTCTATTGCTTAGCTTATTTGTGCATTTCCTAGAATTTTCACTTGACAAAATATTGTAGTTTCCATGTCTCTGTTGAAATTTCCCATCTGTTTTCACATGTTGTTCTTCATTTCACTTAGAAACTCTAATGTATTAATCATTTTAGATTAACTTTTGGATAACTTGAACATCTGGTTCATCACGGAATCTGGTTGTATCATATGCTCTTTCTCTTGATAATATTTTTTCTTTATTATATACATTTCAATTTGTTAACAAACAGAATATTTTATGTTTAGAGCACTGTATACTTCATAGTATTTCTAGTACTTCCTTTAATTTTGTTTCCTAAGAATTCTGTACACTCACACTACTCTAAACTTGGTGCTTCTCAATTTATTAAAATTTTATAGATGGTATGCTTACCCACTGTAATGATGCTCAGCATTTTTCTTCCTATACTTGCCTAGTAATCAAGCATTTGTGTCCATCTTTCTGTAGAACGATTTTCTTCTCTTCATTATAGACTGTGTAACTGACCTCTAGCTTAAATTCTTATTGTATTAAAGAAAAGTTATTATTTTAACTCTATCCAGCTCTTATTTTTTGTTAAGGTAGCCCAGGCATCATTCTTTTCATTCTCTGCTGCTGAGGTAGAGATGTTTCTTTTAACAAATATTTCTGTTTCAATAACTATTGTATGTGCTAGAGGAACATATTGAAATATCCAGTTCCTAAATTCAAGCAACTCACACTTTTGGAGAACAAACATGTTTTGTATTTTAATTCAAATTACTAAATGTTGTTAAGGGCTATGGAGATACAAAACACAATGAATAGTCCTGGGCACAAGATACAAAGTGAGTGACACAATTACATAAAGAAAAATTCTTAAATCTGTTATGAGACATCAGAAGGAAACTTTACGCAGAACAAAACAGAATTTTGAGAAAGAACTGTGAAAAGTCTGATATGCACAAGGAGTATTTAACAATAAATTTACAGAAGTGTGGGAAGCACCAATAACAGGAGAATTTGTATGAACCCTATAGGGATCCAATGTAGAATAGGCTTTAAAAGGAAGAAATGTGGTTTATTTTTTTCCATTATTATTATTATTTATATGTGATACACACACAAGGAACATGTGAGTATTCAATAACATATGCTGGTGGAATACATGTATATACTGAATGTCTCATTTTTCCTTTGAAAACCAATCTTCCCTGTTTTATAGAACAGGTTATTCATACCTGTGCCCCTCTATTTCCCTTGTTTATCTACTAGTCAATTTCATTCCTATTTTCTCCAAAAATTTAAAATCAGTTTCTATGACATAAAAATCCACATTTGGAGATTTCATGAATAATGAAGAGCTGTACATCTCTTGGCTGGGATTCTTGAGTAGTAGCAATGGCCTGGAACTGAGAAAGGATTTCAACCCTTAGGGTTATGCATGTGCTCTCACAGGCTCCAAGTGATCTGCTTCACAATCACAATGTTACTTTAGGATTTAGTTTTCTAGTCTTGCTCTGTTATCTTTAAAATCTTCTTCTTCACATTTGACTTCTCCCAGATCCCAAGTCTTATGCATGTCATTATGCCGTAGGCATAGACTGCTTTCAAATGTTCAATATCAGTGATATCACACAGGTTAGATCTTACAAGACACATTCACCTCCATGACTTTGTCATGCACCTAGTGAGTAGTATGGCAGTCCTCTCATAAGTGTTTGCTAGATACGCACAAAAACCGAGGCCTGCAACAGAGCCAGTGAATGGCGCAGCTCCTTCCTGTAAGACACCAAGTTTCACATTTTCAGCTATTCTTTACACAACTCAGTACACTAAGCAGTTCATTGTCTTTAATCACCAAGTTTTACCTCACTACCTTTCTCCAGGTCTGCACACATTTTTGTTTCCATTTTCTGTCTTTTTCACTAACTTGAGGTAGCCAGGAATGAAGAGAATGTAAGTTGTCTTTAGTGGTTTAAACATTTGTGCCTCTCTTCCCCTCCAAAATCAACAAAAGTTGCTGAGTCTCTGAATTTAAAAGCAGAATTTAGACTCATAATTATAGTCATGGAATGGAAGAATTTTTGTTGTGTGTGTTTTCTTCTTTTACGAGGCTTATCATCTCAGATTGATATCTGAAATCCCAAATGTCTTTTTCAGTATTTCCTTGTGAACACTCTGCATTTATTTATACAGCATGCCTGATGACCACCAGTACAACAGGGGGAATCAACTGATAAATTGTTTGAGTCTGTCTTTTAAAACATAATCACATTACATGACACAGGTTTTTAGAGGACTCTGAATGTTGCCTCTTTAAGCAACATAGGTTTTAAAGAGAAGAATGTTTTCTCCAAAATGGAAAAAAAATTTAAAGATTCAGACAAAATCAGCTCAAATATGAATAATGCAAGGATTCACCATTTGTGTGGAATAAGAATGGCTTACCTTTTAAAACAGCATTATGTATGAATTTGACTCTAGCTGCTCTGAGATTAAAACTTTTTTCTTTTCTAGCCAAATATTTGTGACATGAAAAATGAAATGAAATTTGTCACTAGTTTGATACTGCCAGAAGTGTATTAAGTAGAAAGAGCTGCCCTCATTAAGTGAGGAATTCAGGGAGCAATTTACAGCCTTCTTCCTCACTCCACCTGCTCATCCACTCCATGGGGGACATTGTTCTGCTGGAGAAGGGTACCACATGGGACAAAGTAATAATGAATTGATCCTCCTAATTTATCGTTAAAAGTAAGCTAGTATAATATCCAAAGCAACAATTTATATTCAATAAAATCATTCAGAAATTTATGTTTTGGGCCAGTGGTGATTTCTTTACTTACAGTGCTTCATGAGCAAGCATAAATGTTCAGGCATTTGACAGCATCTGGAATCTTTTTTCTCATCACCTTATCACTTTCATGAAATTTTCACCCTCATACTGGCCTTTTACAGGAATTGGCTAAACCACCAGGAAGTCAAATCAAACTGCAATATCAAATTGGATCACACCTATTACTGAATACTTTATTTCAAGTTGGTGAAAGCAATGGGAATAGTCCAGCCAGCGATTCACTGGGTATCGTATCTTACAAACATTCTCTTCATATTGCTCCAAGAGCTAGACAAAGGGTCTCTTTCCTCTGTTCCTTGCTGGTGGTGAGCTGCAGCCTTCCCTCACTCCTTGTAATGTGAACTTCTCCAATATAATAGCTTGCTGCATCAAAATGAGCAAGAGAAGAAATAACTACAAGAAAGGTGGCAGATACAACCTTATATAGCCAAATACTAGCACTAGTGTGCCACCAACACTTTTGCCTCATTCTGTTGATTAGAAGCAACTCACTAAGTTTGACCCTCACTAAAAGTGAGGAGTCACATAAAGGTGTAAACACCAGAAGGTAGATGTCACTGCAGGTTACCTAGGAGTCCACACACCAATGAAGTGCATATCAAATTCCACACACCTGAAATACATATCAAAAGTCACATAACAGAAACAGACATTAAACGTTTGAATGAGGAAGTTAACACAAACATTGGGATAGTGGAGAAGACATGTGTCAATGTCATAAAGTCTGTACTGGAAGATCATTTTAATAATCCTTGCTACCTATATGAGGCAAGTTAATATATAAGGGCAAGTTAATTACCAAGGTTCAGTCTATTTCTTTGTATTCTAAGATGAATTTTCATGTTATTTCTATTCTAGTATTAATTTCTTCTTTTCTACCAGTAGAACTTGCATTTCTCTTGGTCTTCCACTGTCAGGCCAAAAAAATAGAGCTAAAAGTAAAGCCTCTTCTTGTAGGGATAGGAATGAAAAATAGGCCCAGTCATTCAAGCCATAGCCACTCAGGAGGGAACAAAAGATCCAATACATGACCATAAAAAATGGAGTTTAGGGATTTTCTTAGAATGTTAGTTAGCACAGAGCTTTTCATAAATGAGAATGAAGCTCAGAGAATATAAGCCTGAGTCATCTGGTTCCTAAGTTACAAGTTAATGTTATGATTTGTGTCTTGATGTCCCCCTAAAGCTTCATGCAGTCTCACATTTTTTCAGAGGTGGCTGAATCTAGAGTGTGTGATGTTGGGATTAAGGGTGTGTAATTGTTAAATCAGTCCACTGATGGGTTTGGCAGTGCCCTAATCCCAGCAGTCTAGATATAATAGATAAGGAGCAGAGTAAGTCTTGTCTCCCTCCCCGCTTGTTGCTTTACTACTTTCTACCTGCCATGACTGTTCTCCTCTGCCAAGCCACCCTACTTTGGAGCCAGCTGATTGTGGCCTGAAACTTCTACAAACTGTAAGCTAAACAAATTCTTCCTCCCTTAACTTGTGAGTGTTGGGTACTTTGCCTAGCAAAGAGAAAAGTAAATAAGACAGAAAAAAAATCTGCCTGAAAATAATGCTAACGCAAGAATTAAACACTAAGATGAAGAAAAAAGGATTCATGAAACTACTTAAAACTTAGATGCAGTCTTGCCTGAAGCTAAACAACTATAACTCTTTAATGATACAAACCAATCATTTCTGATGAAGTCTATTTGAGTTGTTCTTAGGACCAGGGCCTGACCCATAAACTTCCTAGAGCCGTATACAATGTACAACTAACTCTTAACAAAAACATACTGACTATGGTAAAAGAGCAATTTTGAGATGATTAATATTGCAATCTAAGGAACCAATTGCTGGGACATATTCATTCACTAAGTCTTCCCTAACCCTAAAATTCTGTGATTGGTTGTTTCCCAGGACACCTCCCTGAGTTTTTGCCTTTGAACTTATGTCCAAAATTTTCAAGGGTGTCTTCTCGAATCTCTTCTGTTCATTCTTCCCTATTTAAGGCTCACTACTGTGTAGGTGGGCTGAGATTGTAAAACTATCTCTCAATAGCCTCAGGCACAGGAAGCTGGCCCATAGATGTTCCAAAAGGAAAAAAAAAATTAACCAGCATATAAGATCCAGAGCAGGAAGCAAAACTAATGAAGGAATGTCCTCAGCTTTCACAGGAAATTATTTTCACTCTGCCTCTATAAAAAGTAACAGATTTGACCCCTCATTCCTCTCCACCTCCTCAGCAAACTTACCAATAGAAGCAATTGGACAGCAAGGGGCCAGACTGAGGCAATGAAAGACAGACTGCTTTTCATGAAAACAATCATCAGAAACCATTGGTCATACCCAAAATTCTACAAGAATAGTTAAGTCACTGAGTTGCTGAGTTGGACAATTTTGAGTGCAGAAATCTGTAACTTTAACAAGCTATTACAGAAAAAAAAAAAAAAAAAAAAAAAAGAAAGAAAAAAAGCATCTCTTTCCAATAAGAAACTAAAGACTGGGAAGAAAAATTATATTCAGACTACTTTTCTCACTGTATTATTACTACTTTTTTTTTTCCAGCAGCAGGGATTGAACTCACAGCCTTGCACTTGCCAGGCAGGGACTTAGGCCACTGAGCTAAATCCCCAGACCTTGTCTTTTAGAGACAGGGTCTCATTATGCCATTCAGGCTGGCCTTGGGCACACTTTGTTGCTCAGGCTGGTCTCAAACTTACAATGATCCTCCCATCTTAGCCTCCCAAGTGCTGGGATTACAAGCGTATGCCACCAGGCCTGGCTTATATTGTGACTATTTATCAAGGGAAGTTGAATTTATGTAAAGGCTTTGATTCTATTTCAGTGCTATTTGGGAACTGAAAGGAAAAAAAGGCCACAAGGGAACCAGTGTTCCAGACACTGAAATGGAGCTCCTAGGCAAAAACTGATACAGAATTGGTTCATTTGTATTTTTCTTTGCAGATCAAGGCAGGCACCCAAGGACTGTGCTGATGGCCTGGTTCTATCAAGGTTGAGCAGAGAAAGATCATTTTCAACTGTGAGATCTAGCCAGACATGATCAAAGCATCATGATGAACAGAGGGCTAAGGTGACTAGTGATGACTGTGGTCACTTCACAGGACAGGCACTGAATGAGGTGATGGCCCAAAGTAGAAAAGTTTCATTGTCCCAGCCCATGCAGGAATCACTTTAGTCACTCTGTTGTGGTTCTGAGATCCATGAAGGCTGAGGCCCCTTTGTTCTTCTCATTCTATACCCAGAGTCTCACACAGTAGTTGACAAGCACATTTGTTGATTATATGAGTAAATAAACTTCCTCTGTCAAGAAAGAATAATATTTAATATTCCATGATCAATATAGAATGAAAGAATTACTATAGTTAAAGACAAAAAAAAAGTTTAAATCTCCACAACTCAAATGGAGTTAGAAAATGTTTCCAAAGTACTTTAATAAAGAAATTCCAAACATCAGTACACTATTTTTCCTTTTTGATTTGCAAAGACCTTTGGTTTTTAACATATTTTTTTATCATCATAATCCTACACGTTGGGTAAGTCAGACAGACTTTCATTTGTTCACTCAATCAACACATAAATCCCTGTTATTGAGAGTTTATTAAGAATGTGGTATAGAGAACTGCTTAAGATGTGATCTACCCCCTGACCTTTAGAAGCTCACAGAAAGTTTAGAATAAGCCCAATCACCACATAATACACATGCAGACAAACAATTGGGCTAAAATGTGACAACCGTTAATAAAGAAACTAAGAAACCACATTAAGTTATTGAGGTATGGTTTGTTTGTTTTTTGTTTTGGGTTGGTTTTTTGGTTGTTTTGTTTTCTTTTGTTGTTTATGGAGGCCAGAGAAGGGTCACAAAATGATGAAAAGTTACGGAAGGAGATTAGAGCTGGGGTAAAGTGGACAACTAATTGGCATGGGTCATACAAACCCATGGGACACACCCAGAACACAAGACCCAAAATGACTCCACAGCTCCTGAGCACTGTGCACTTAACCAATCGGAAAGTGATATTTTTAACCCTTCATTTGAAGCTGCACCTGTTTGCAGGACCAATCAGAAAAATGCTACTTTCAGTCTTTCTACATCTGCCTAGAAGCCAAAAAAGTCTTTCAGTAGGACAAATTTAAATCTTGCCCCAGGTCAAGTGAGTATTTGCTAGGATGACTGTTCAGAGGCTTTGTTTGCCTGAGGGAGAATTTAATCCTGGAATTTTGTATTAAAAAGACCCCTTTCCTTTATCCTCCAGGCTACTTGAGTCTGTTCATTGATCTGTTCTTATCCTATATGGCTAACACTTTCCCATTTGAACAAGTCTACAATTCCTCCGCCTTTTCTCTGTGCTCTGTCCAATTCTTTGCTTAGGACACCAAAAACCTGGAAAGAATTCCCACAGGACCCACCATCTGGTAACAAAACTAATGACAGAAAAAGTATCTGGCAAATATTCAAATATAGGGGAAGCTTTTCAGAGAAAAAGTACCCCCCCCCAGTGTTGGCCATAGCATCACAGAGAACACTTTTCGACAATGACAGGTCATGAATCTAGGATAAAAGTTAAGGCTAATAACAGACAGTTTTGAAGCATCATAAGCAAATCTTGTTTGGCAGGTCATTAGCCATGGGAGACATCTAAAAATAAAAACTCTTATAAGGTGGGATAAAGTGTTCAGATTTGCATTTTATTTTTCCCTGTTTTTCAGAAGGCTACTCTGACCTGACACTCCTAGGTCATAAGGAGAATATTAAAACAGCCTAGCTTATGCCAGACTGGAAATGAAATGTCAAGTATCCACTTCCTGCTAGCTGTTTAATCATTAAACACAACTTTGGTCATGTGGAAAAAGAGTTAATTATAATCAGACTGGAATTTCTTATACCTGAAAATCTTTAGAAGGGAAAATGTAGGGGAAGGAATAAGATAGAATAGTAGATACTAAACAATCCTTATCAGTCTAAATCTGTTTTACATTTCGTTCCAGACTCTGCAAATTAGCACTAACACAATGAATCTTTGTAGATTAATGAGGGTAACAGCGGGGAAAGAAAGAATCAATCAACCACTCTTATTCCAAAGCCTTCCTCTTTAGTAATAACCTGAAATGAACCTTGGAGTCATGACCCCAGGCTAATAGCATGCTTCATATTCTTTGAACAGAACAATTAAATAATCACATTCCTCTTGGCCCAACTTCCTAAATGTATTAATTAGACCAAAGCACAACTTGTCAGGTCCCTGGAGAGGAAGGGGTTTCCTGAATCTGTTTTCTCTTGCCTTCCAGCTTCACATGATGCATCCTGCTTTTGTAGAGTGGGGCCTGGTGCCTGGCCAGGCAACTCTGAGTTGTGCAGCTCCTCATACTCCTTATGGACTTGGCTTCCTCACATCTCTCACCTGAATTCCTACACCCATGGGATTCTCTCTCCTTTACTGCAACTACCCCCTCTTTCAATTCTAATAATGTTATGAATCATTTCAACATAAAAGCTGTTTGATAATGCTTTGTGGTTGAACTTCAGCATCCCATCCATCCATCCATCTCTTTGATCTATAACACAGATGGGTTCAAAGTTTGGTTCTCCATTTCCCACCACTGAAGTCCTAAGCAGATTACTTAACATCTTGGGGCCTCAGTTGCTTTTCTGTAAAATGGGGAAGATAATAGGATGAATCTTCTGTAGTTTTCTTGCTGTGAAGTGATTTGAATGGTGCATGGCTCATTTAATGATCAACTGCTCAGTACTAGAGTTTTAGGGCTTCAAATATGAAGGATGCTATTCTTACCCAAAGCAGTGAAACACAAAATCAATTAAACCATAAGTAGGGTTAACTACAGCAATAAAGAGAAACATGGGTATCCTAAAAACAGAGCCTGGGCCAGGCAAGGATGCTCAGGTCTCTTCAGAGTTCCCCTCACATCACTCAGATCTTTTCTGAAGCTCCCACCTAGAACAGCAGCATCTAGGACACTGTACACCCTTTGTTTCCTTTCTTTATTATTTTTCTTTATCACTTTATTCGCTGACTGCATTATATTACTATAAGCAGCTAAACAAGGGAAAATAATATGCAGTCAGAGCAGGACTAGACTGTCAAAGAAGTCAATAGAAAAAATAAAGACATCAGAATTGTCACTGGAGATGCATCTGAAGAAGACCAAATCTCAAGATAAAAATTCAATCATTACAGGCAGCTGAGTTACATAGAAATATTATAGGCAGTTACACATGGCTAGGCCCTCAAAGGAACCAGTGCAGAAGGACACATACCTTGCAACTGTGGGGGAGACAGACTCCCCTGCTGTGGGCCAGATCTCAAGGCAAAAGATAAATCACATGCACCCACATACTTCCTAAGAATAAGCATCAGGAATTGATATTCTAACTAGGTCTCTATCACCCTGAGGAAGCTAGGAGTCACCATCCCAGCCCCCTACAGGAAGAGTCGCTGCTCTTAATG
>RJWT010044185.1:0-11828 GCA_004365215.1 Cuniculus paca
CTTGCTTCCTTCTTGTCCTCTCCATGATGTGATATTCCAGCATCTGAACTGTTTCTCTCAGAGAGATTATTTACTCTGCTGCTTACTATTCCGCCATCTTTAGCTCCTCCCGAGCTTTCAATTTCTATGTACACAAAGGGTTAGTTGTTTTTGATGGAGATAATCAGAGAAAGAGGGTTCTGGAAGCAGACTATACAGGCAAAGTGAAAAGCAAAAAAATACACTTTTTTTCCAAAGAAGTCTTCAAAGAGGAGAAAATAGTACCTATTCTCCATGATCACCAGTGACATGGGTGAGGTGAGGGATGATGCTGAAGTATAGCAAGGAGAAGGTATAAGCAAGGCTGAGTAGGGAAACAGGAGCGTTGTTCATTCATCTCCATAGGCATTGAAGAGCCAACGAAACACCTCTCGTGTGAGCAATGAACATCATGCAGCAAAATGAATTTGTCACTTGTTAGAGCTATTGAGGAAACCCATCCAGAAAAGCTGCTGATAAGCCAAGAAATAAATGAATAAATTTAATTAGAATCTCTGCTTGTTATCTTCAAAGGTGTCAAGATCATGAAAGTCCAGGAAAACCTGAGGCACCTGACTAGTAGGCCCTGGTTTCATCCCCAATATGGACAGAAGGAGGGAAGAAGAGAGACAGAGAGATAAAGACAAAGAAATAGAGACAGAGAGACAGAGACAAACAGACAGACAGACAGAAACAGAGACTGAGACAGAGACAGGGAAAGACAGAGACAGGGAGAGAGACAGAGAAAGGTAGGAAGAGATATGAGAGACACACAAAAAGACAGGGAGAGAGACAGGGAGAGACAGACAGACACACAGAGACACAGACAGTGCTAAGAAGAAAACTAAACACAATATATGGTTCTAACCTGGATTCTTTTGCTATTACTAAAACAACTGTTGAGATTTGAGTGCAATCTGAGAATGACATGATGGAAAAGCATTAGTCTTAATTTCCTAATTTGGGTGCTTATAATGTGGTTATGCAGGAAAATGATTTTTATGTTAAAAAAAACACTTCAAGTGTTAAGCATGGGACAGTGGTAGCGAATCTATGGCATGCACACCACCACAGGCTATTTATCACAGAAAGCTCTAAAAGGTTACTCATCACTGACATCGGGCATTATGTAGGCAACTTACACTCATGTTTATGAAAAAAAGACTTTTGTATCGCAATTCCAACTTTTCTAGGAGTTTGATTTTTGTTTTCAAATTAGTATTTCAGTAGCCAGGCATGGTGGCACACGCCTGTAACCCCGGCCCTTGGGAGGTTGGGCAGGAGGGATTGCCATGAGTTTGAGGCTGGCCTGAACTTCACAGTGAAGCCCTGTATCAAAACAAAACAAAACAGAACAAAACAAACAAAAAAAAACCCACCAAAATAAAAATAAACAAATAAATAAATAAATTAGAATCTCAGGTTGTGTAGCTCAATGGTAGAGTACTTGCTCAGCATTTGATCCCCAGCACCAGCCTATCCCACAATTAGAATCCCTGCGGGGTAAGACAAAGCATCAGTATTTAAAAAAACTGTTTATGACACTAATATGCAATTGAGGATAGAAACCACTGTGGAGTCTTCATTATTAAAGAAAAAAGGTTAAAAACTTTTTGACTAAGTGTATGAACCACAATTTATTTGTGAACCAAATTCTTCTTTTTCTTCAATAATTATTTTTTGATATTTTTATGACAGGCAAGAAGGAATCTCTTTCAAGGGAGCACACAGTTTCATGGAAATATATATGAGCAAACAGACACTGTGCTGTAACAATAGCAATAACACAATTACTCTCATTTGTCAGGTCACTGTCTAATGGGGCAGGTATTCTTAGTCACTTTTATTTTACAAAAAGAAGAAATCTGACAACAGTGACATGAGCAGAAACATGCAGCTATTCTGACTCCTGGCTATGCTATTATAGCAGCAGGAAGCCAAGTGCAGTGGAAATCCACACACAGACTAAGGTACAGATAGATGGAGGGTCCTGGATGGTCTCTTAAGAGGCCAGGCCATGGAATCTATTTTCACACACGCACGTTTTCCCATTTTAATAACCACAAATTCTCCTTCCATTAACACATGTACAGATGACTTTCCATTTTGCAGCACTGTTGCCATCCTGCTCCTTTGGTTAGATGCTGAAAGTAGACTTAGGAGACAAATTGTAAGGAAAATCCCTAGGCCTTCAAAGTAAGCTGCCCCATAGCTGTCACCAGCAATATCAGGATATGGCTTCACTGCACCCTTAACAGCAAGGTAAAAATCCTTTGCCATCAGTACAGAAATAGGATTTATTTGATTACTACTTAAGCTGAACAGCTCTCCAACAGTGCTTTACTACATAAATTCAAGATCCATACTGTTACAACCAACAGAATGTCAGAGGACATTACCAGTGAAATAACACTGTAGGATTCCTCATAAATACCGTGCTTTTATTTATTCTTATAATCACAAAAGTGATTTTGGCACAACTAGCAGCATGCAAGGAAATCAGAATTTTATATTCATGCTAAGATCTTTGACCTTTCAAATTACTGTGAGCTCTCTGAGAACAGAGGTTGCCTTGTTTGATTCTGCAATTCTATCACAATGCCTGCAAATAAAACATGCTTTATAACAGTATGCTATAAAAATATATGGGTGATGTAATAAATGATCAAAAGTTATAAATTTAAATCATACTTTCAGAGCCCTATCCACATGATGCCAAAAAACACAGCTCAGTACCATCACATTAGGGCAAGATGAAGGAAAAGTAACATGTTCTCTACTTCGTTGCCTGCCATATAAATAGGATGACAATTCAGTTTGCCCGTAACCATGTGTGCCTTTGTCCCAGCATCTTGTCTGACTGGAATGGCCTTTCAGAAGGATACTGGCAATAAAAGTCATGGCACCTCTACATGTAAAGGATGTTCCCTAACGAACAGCAGGTCTTAAGGACAAGTGCTTCCCTGATCAGAGAGCTTACCATCATGTCACTCTGAATCCCACTTTGAAGACCTTTGAGAAAATTCCTTTGGTGAGTAAGTGTTTGCATGACGTCTTCCATTCAAAGGCAAGTGTGTAATTTGCAAATATGTAGTTAATCTCTAACTAAATGTACAGCCTTGGTTCTATTGGCATTCTCTATTCCATTTTATTGATAAGGGAAATGAGGCATGGGAAGAAAAAGTGCCTTATCCAAGGTCACATCAAGGGTGAGTCAGTCATATGTGAGGAGCTTGTTGGAGCTCCAACTTCTGTTTTGATTACCTCTCTAATCTACAAAATCATTAGTATGTAATAAAATCAACAGTGCAGTCATGTTGGAAAGATTTTAATAATTTAGAAAATGGCCTTATAAACTATAGGCACTAATAATCTATTTCAAATTGTGTAAGCAAACCCATGGACATACGTTGGATAATATTTTTAATGTGTATTAATTTCATGGTAAATATTTTAGTTTCACTCAGTGACAGTCACTATTCAAATCTCATGTATTGGTTCCAATTAACAGAGTGAAGGGAATATTTATAAAATAGGTGAATTTAAAATAAGTATTTAATATTTTTGGTAATTAAAAGATGAAGTTTGCTACATTTTTACATTTTATAAGTACATCTAAATTTCATATGATGATGCACTATTTAGACAAAATTTCAGTACATTAGCATCTTGGATTATAGCAAAAAAATTTTGAGGGTGCTAATTCATTCTCTACAGCAACAGAAATAAAAGCTGATTAAATTCATATTTAATAGTTTACATCTAGACATACATAATGAGTGTGACTCTAGTGCTTGTATGAAAGGAGAGGCATACATGTGTAGAATTGCAAGGACTCAGGGTTATACATATATCATCCCACACTAACTTATAAACATACTGCAATGTCAGTCAAGATCCCATTTGCATCTTGTGGAGGTGGAATAAAGAACTTAATAAAATATGTATAAATTCATTGGAGGAGTAAATTTAAGAAAATAAACCAAGAAAACTTTTGTGAAGTATTAACTACAATAATAACAATAGTAGTTTTCTGGCACAGTTTTTTGGGGATCAAATTGAAAGTTCAGATACAGACACAGGTGTATGAGTGTTAAGTACTCAGTAAACAATAAAGATAATAAAGGAGTATGGAAAATGTATAGTACAGTGCTGTGACATCTGGCTAGGTCCTTACTTTACACTAAATGCCAAATAAATTCCAGGCAGTGTAAATATTTTGGTGTAAGAAAACAAAGATAAAATATATAGCGAAGACTTTTCTATATATGACTTCAAAGATAAAATAATTTTTAAAAAGCCTAATATTCAATCATCTAAAACATACATTGCAACCACTAAAATAAATATGAACTAAGAACATCAAACAGTTTTTTTTTTTTTTTTTTTTTTTTGCGGCACCGGGGATTGAACTCACAACCTTGCGCTTGCCGGGCAGGCGCTTAGACCGCTGAGCTAGATCCCCAGCCCTCAAACAGTTTTGATTATTTGTACTATAATCACTTGAATTTACCACATATCTTAATTTAGTTTCTTTTAACACAAAAACATTTTAAACTATAAGAACTGAAAAATATGAATCTTTTATTTAAGGTTTCTGTGTTTTGGTTTTGGCTCACAAATGGCTTTTTTTTTTTTTTTTTTTTTTTGGTACCAGGGATCGAATTCACGACGTTGCACTTACCAGGAAAGTGCTTGAACCGCAGGGCTAAATCTCCGACCAACAAATGAATTTCTTAACTCCAAATCAGATCAATTTTTACTTATTTATTTATTCTTTTAGAATTCTTTCATTTCTTCTTATTTTATTGTAATTAAATAGATGAGAGATCACTAAATGATTCTGTTTCTTACCTGATTTAGAAAAATTGGTAACTTCTCTCTTCCCTTTTCCTAAAAAAATCAGACATAATACTACCAACCTATCAGAGAGCCATAGCAATCAAAAGAAATAATTTACACACAGCAGTTATCACAGTAAAGCTTGCTACATAAAAAGTACCTATAAATGGTACTTACTGCCTTTAATGCTACTGCATTGTATATGGGACTTCTTAATTTCATATTGTTATGACTAGTAACATATTGGAATTTTTAAACTTTTCATTAGCATATGTTTGCAGTACCTAATGATTATATTAATCATGGGAGTTGGTATAAGTACATAACACATCTTATGTCACTTGATTTAAAAATTTGTTTCACATGATTTAACTAATGCTGTAGTTTCTTACTATTTTTAAACCAATATATGTCAATGAGAAGATGATATCTCAGTTTTTTGAAGACTGCCTAGCTATACACAGCATACTACAATTTCTTTTTTTTTTAAAGATGGGGTCTCATTCTGTTGCCTAAGCTGGCCTTCAATGCCTGGCTCATGCAATCTCCTGCCTCAGCCTCTCCAATAGCTGAGTCTAAAGAAGCATTACACTGTGTCTGGCTGCAATTTGGTCTTTTAAAATTGCCATCTGAAGTTATCAGATGGCCAAGTAACAGTGTAATCCAAGAATATTAAGTGGTTTCTTATATGCCAGAACTGCTGAGATTTTTTTTTTTTTTTTTTTTTTTTGCGGCACTGGGGATTGAACTCATGACCTTGCGCTTGCCGGGCAGGCGCTTAGACCACTGAGCTAGATCCCCAGCCCTGTTTTTTGAGACAGGGTCTCACTAGGCCATTCAGGCTGGCCTTGAGCTCACTTTGTAGCCCAGGCTGGTCTCAAACTCACAACGATCCACCTGTCTCAGCCTCCCGAGTGCTGGGATTACAAGCGTGAGCCACCACGCCCAGCTGAGATTATTTATGAACTTGATATAAATAAGATGTTTACCCTTCTTCATCTTACCTCTAAGAGGCCATCCTCTGGTAGATCTGTACAGTGTACAGCATTCTGGATCTTAGTCTTACCGAAGATTGCCCTCAGGGTTCCAGGGCGTAAATGCCGGGCAATTTCCTATGAGATATATATTCACATAGAGTTAGTGATAGGGCATTAGTAAGAAAAACACTAGCTACATGAAACACTTGAATTCTTTTATTTCTAAAATACATATTATACATTAAGGGTGCTGATTTTTCCTGAAAACAGCATGAATGTATGGAAATTTTGAGCACTGAAAATATTGTTTACTTATGAAGCTTTTTCCTGTGGCATACAGTAACCTATGTCAATTCACTGTACTGTATAATCCAAGTCAGAGGACAAATGCATTTCTTTTTAACAACAGAATACTGGAATCACTGAAAATATTGACCCAGTTCATTACTCTGAAAGACGTGTATTTATAAAGATAGTAATAACCTTACCAACTTGATTTAAAAGGAAACAGTTTAATGGTATTGAAATTTAAGGGTTTTTTTTTTAATGTTATAGTTGTGTCTGCTTATTACTAGCTTATCTTGGAGGCAGATAATGGTCACAAATAGCCTTCAATTTCATGAAAATTCAAAGTTTTACTAAAAGAACACAACAAAATGAGAGGTAAAAGTGTAATAACAATGGAGTATAAAAAATTGAGTAAGAAAGGAAGTGAGGACATAGGAGATGGAGTGAGAGAAAGAGAATGAAAAGGAAGATGGAGGGATCTGAGTTGAGCCAAACGGATAGGATGACAGTTAAAATAAGTGTGTGCATGTGTGGTGGCACATGCCTATAATCCCAGCACTCGGGAAGCTGAGGCAAGAGGACTGCTGTGAGTTCAAGGCCGGTCTGAACTACATAGTGACTTCAAGGCTAGGCTGAAATGCATAGCAAGACCCTGTCTGAAAAAACAAACAAACAAACAAACAAAAATTCAAAAATAAAAACTCAATGAGAAAAAAAGTGTTGAGCGTGTTATAAAGAAGTTAACCAGAAAATTAAGAGACAACACGTGAGATGAGCAGGTGTGGAGAAAGGAGGCTACGATGATTGATAATGACTAGTAAATGATGTAGCAAGGGTTGAGGCCAACTTGAGGACAAGATGTAGGAAGAAAAAGAGCTCAACGGATACAGAAACCAAGATATTGAATGAGTCACTCCCATGAACCTGAAAATCACAAAGAATTGTGACAAGGGAACAAAGATGTGAATAGCCTTAACATTTGTGATTCCATCACTTTCAAAAAGAGTTCGGTAATTACAGCCATGTAACACAATGTGACATTTTATGTCAATGACAGGCTACATGAATGTGGTCCCATAAGATATAATGGAGTTAAAAAATTTCTATCATGTAGTGACATCATAGCCATCATAATGCAATATAATGTATAACTTATATGTTTGTGGTGATGTTGATGTAAAAAAAATCTATTCCACTCCCAATCATATAAAAATGTAGCACATATATGATACTCAATAAAAATAAAGGGTTGTGTTATTGGTTTATGTATTTACTATTATTTTTATTTTAGAGTACTTGGCCTTTCAAATGCCACCAAGTTTCTGGCATAATCATCCCTCTCTACTACCTGTCTGCCCAGATCCATCAAATGCTTGGTTATTTCATAGCTCATTGTAAGTACTAAAAATTCTGCTCAGGTAATCCTGCAGTGGAGGAAGAATTCTGGCTTGAAGAATGATCTCTAAGTCTAATATAGAAAAATGCACCAAGTAGAATGGTGATTAGTAAAATACTGAGAATGAAGAAATTATTTAGTTATTCTACGACTGTGTGCATTTTAAAGAATGTCAGTGTTTAATGAATAATAGATCTGTCTGGCTGATAAACTACATCCAGATGAAGAACTAATTCATCTAGTAAGCTATTCTACTAGTTCTTCACAATACAAGAAAGATGGTATTGAATTTTGTAGGTAAGAATCAAAATGACTTTCCATATAACAAACTGAAAGAGACTTGTGAAATTTACTAATTATAGAACTTTGAAGAAAGAATTTTATTATCAACTACAGAAAACATTTGCACAAGCAGCATGAGGTGGTTCATCATTAAGTAACTAGTGTCACTCCAGGAAAACTTTAAGTACAAGAGAAAAAGTCTTCCCTAAAGTATAGGATAATCATATTAACTATAATACAAACAACTGAATATTTAAAAAGTAACTAGAACAGCTTCAGACCTAGCAACTCTAAGATAGGTGCGAAACAAAATTTTAAAATGTGTTAGAATCACTGTCCTCATTTTGTAGTCAACAAAGGTAATAAGACAATAGCAAAACCAATACTGAAAGTACAATAATTAAAGTAGCAAATGTTCATGTTTCTAGCCATTACTGGCATTGTTGAACAAGCTTCGCAATGTTAACCAGTGCATTTGCATTAAATATTCTGCTTGGCTCCTCTGGCTCTCCAGAGCATCTTACCAAAGCAGACTCTCCAACAGCCTCTTTCATTTGCAAGCAGCCTTATACTAGTGCAATTACACTTTTATGTTCCTTGGAGACAAGCAGTAACAGACTAAGTCTCAACTAATACAATATAATAAAACACAGGGAAGAAACTGGAAGTAGGAAAGGTGTTATGGTTTGTGGGTGGCCCCCCCAAGCCTCACGTAGTCATGAAAGTGGCTGAATCTAACGTTTATGATTGATTCATTGTGTAGCACTGGGATTGCTGTGTGAGTTCTGCACCTGCCCAGGGGTGGAGCCGACATAAATGTAAGGTCAAAAAGGAGACATGTTTTCCTCTTTTGCATGGTTTGCTTTTGCTGCTTGTGGCCAACATGAACAGCTGCCCCTCAACCATGCCACCCTGCCTTGGAGCTAGCTGAGTATGGATTGAAACTCCCAAAACTATAAGAAATAAACCTCTTCTTCCTTCACTTTGGGCATCAGGTATTTTTTCTCAACAACGAGAGAAAAGTAACCACGACAAAAGGAAACCAGACAAGAGATCCGAAGGCTACATTCTGTGGTCTACAAACCCTTTTAGAGCCTATACATAAGATTTAGAGTGACTGCAAAGTTAAACTCAACTAGTTACTTGCTATTTAACTGAATGTGTCATCTGAGAGATCATGGTGAACACACTGATTTGTACTAGAAATCATAAGAATTACTCATATATGAGGAATCATTAAAACATCTTCTTTCTGAACTCATGGACTCTACATTTTATTTTTCATTAGGTAAAAACCAGTATAATGTAAATCTGTATATAATGGGGGAGGGTCACAAATGTTATTTCATGTAAAACACAGATACTTCAACCTTATCTTTCCCACTAGATTTCAATAAACCACATAATATGATAACCATTGCCTCTGACTGAGCTGTTGGCTATTTCAGTCAACAATAAGTCTTATGTCGGCCGTTTCAATCTACAATGAAGTCTTATGTCATACAGGAATGTTTAAAATGTAAAATTATGATCTCCTGGTTCTCCTGTTGTAAAAAGAACTGGGAAACCCTGAAATTCCACTCCCACAATCCCAGCTACAAGGAAGCTTGAGGCAGGTATAAGTCTGAAGGTAGCCTGGGCAACTTTTTTATTTTCTCAAAGTGAAAAAGCTGGGATGTAGCTCAGTGCTTCCTGGGTTCAATTCACAGTACTGAAGGGAGAAAGGATTGAGCAAATCTCCGTACTCACCTTTACATAAACTACATTTTAACAAAAACTATAAAAACTCATTTGCATAAGCAAACTCTGGGATCATAGACATTAATATAGAAGAAAAGAACTGCTTTTCAATGAACATTTTCCTTTCTTTTCTATTCTATTTCTTTTCTATTTAAAACATACTACTTCATAAAAAACCTAAACATCCAGTGGAAAGACTAGTTCATAAAAGCATTACGGTGTGTCCTCATCCATCTTTTTGACCAGATCTGACACTGTTTAACTTCTGCCCCTTCCCCAGAGTCAAGCTAATAATGAAAGGGTAACAATTTGAATGGACTCAGGATATTGAAGGCAACCTTGACAGCACATCTAAAGACACTCAGAAAAACAGTCTTCCAGAATTGCTTCAGAAAGTGGCAAGAATGATGGAATGAGTGTATTTGAAGCAAGGAGGAATATTTTGAAAAGAGTTGTTCATGGCAATATGTCTTTTACTATGATAATGTTTTTCAGTTTGAACATTCACCATTTTTAATGATTGCAAGTTGTATCCAGATTCCTACTAGATTCTGCTGCTCCTGATAAACATACTATCTACAAAGCAGTTAAGAGTGAGCTTTATAAAACATGTGTTGAACCACAGCAGCTCCCCTGTAAGACACACTGATGCTTTCCTTAAAATCCAAAGTTCTCAATATGTTCTACAGCCCTGCATGGCCTGGCTCTGCTTAGCTCTCTGCTATCCCCTGAAATGATCTGGTCAGATCAGCCTCTTCCAGCTCTTCAAAAGCACCAAGCCCTTTTCTTCCTTTTTCCTTCCCTTTTTCTTTCCCTTCCCTAATCTTCTTTCCCAAACTCCTCCTCTTCGTCAATTCCCTCTCTTCATGTATGGAACCAAGTAACCAAGTAACCAACCATGTAACCTATACCAAAATTCTGAAAGTCATCCCCAAACTCCTCCTTCTTCTTGAGGCTACTTCTGTTGTTTCAGTTCATTTTTTTAATCTGGTTGAGGCTATAGTAGTCTAACAATTACCTTGCCTCTATCATTAAAATTTTATTTCATTTATTTGTTTATACATCTGCCTCATTTTGTAATTTGTAAAAGCCTTAAGGACAGGGTCTATAACCTTTATATAACCAATACACAGACTCCTCATGAAAGATTCATTGAGTAACAGTATTAATGATCTAATGGATGAGTGAATGGATGAATGAAATGACTAACACATCCAAACATATATACTTCATTAACTTCATTAATGATATAGTAGGGAAACTATGCTTCTTGGTTACCAATAGTCCAGGCACCTTTGGTTATATAACACATTCTGTAGAAGTGGCTATTGTAAGGAATTCTGAAGAATACCCCTTTGAAATATAAGTGATAACCATTTAATTTATCTATTTTGTGAGTTGGTGTTTTTTTAAATCAGATTTTTTTTCAAACTAGGGCACATCTATTGGAAAATGGAATCAAAAATTCTAAGCACCAATCCCATAGCTCTAAAAATGATTTGTTCTGTGACCTATATTGAGGATAACATAAATATAAATATCATAGATATAAAATACCATGTGGCAAATATAAATATCATAGATATAAAATACCATGTGGCAAATGTGTGGAATGGGAGCACCAGAATAGTGTTAGATGTGTATGTACACATTACTTAATGATTTTTTCCAATCGGGATATTAAAGCACATCTGAACTCCATGAAGAACTACTGAAAGTTCTAGTGAATATCCCTAGTATAGAAAAGACCAATTCATTTAAACGTTAGAGATATCATTATAGTTAATGATTTTTCATCTTATTTGTTCAACTTCTCTATTACTACTACCTATTTAAAAAAATATAATGCATTAACTCACATTCTTTATATGATCTTGATGTTAGATTTTCATGGATAAAGGAAAGACTATTAGCTGGACATGGTGAGTTCATAGCCAGTCTGGGCTACATACTGAGTTCAAAGCCACCCTGGACTACATAGGGAGACCCTGTCTCAAAAAAAAAAAAAAAAGACAATAAACTCAGTAACAGTTGCAATATTCAGCATATTCTCTTGAATATATATTTATATTTTAAAAAGCACTCATTTCTATACAGAATGCACTGACAAATTCTGTTAATGAAAATACTTATTAAGCCAGAATACATTATCTGAATAATTCTGATTGAAGTTATTGCCTTGAGGAAGTACCTTGCTTTTTTTGCCCAAGTATTTTATTGTGGAAAGATATTTTTTTCTTGTGTTCTTGATCTATAATACCTTTTTTTAAAGAGAAAAATTTTCC
>RJWT010044186.1:0-11824 GCA_004365215.1 Cuniculus paca
TTTTCCCATGCTTGAGAAGTTCTCAGAAATTATTTCTTTAAATAGGGTCCTGATATCATTTGTCTTGACCCCTGCTTTTTCACTCACATTTTTAATTCTTAAGTTATGTTTCTTTGAATTGTCTTGCAGCCATTGAATTGTTACTTCTTGATTTCTTGTTGTTTTTAAGAGATCTTTCCTTTCGCAATCACAAGGTACAAACCTGTCTTCAAGGTTTGAAAGTCTAGCTTCAGTTTCTTTCAAGTGGTTTTGCCAGCTTTCAATGGAGTTTTTAATTTCCTGGATATCTCTTTGAATCTGTTTCATGCATTCAAAATCTCTTATGTTGTTCATTCATGGTTTCCTTCATTTTCCTATGCTCCTCTATTTTTTTTTTATCTGTGTCTTCTTTGGAGATGCTTAGCAATTCTTTTATTATGGTTTTCTTTTCTTTTACCTGGGATAGAATTTCTGTTCTAATTTCTTTTATAGATTCATGAATTTGTTTCTTTACTTCAGTTGACATCTCTTCAGACATTTCAAGTGTATGACTCCCAATCTCCTTCGTATTTACCTCTCCTGGACTTCCACTGCTTGGGTTGGACACCAGGGACTGCCCTCTCCCTCTTTGTCTTGGCATATTCCTGATTTCTTCCACACACATGGGTAGTGTGGTCCCAGGCACCTCTGGCATGGGCCACAACTTCTCCAAAGTGAGACTGTTCAGCTTTTCTGGCCAGTGCTAGCTACAGGCATCCAATGGTGGGCACCTGTGCCTCTGCCCTGAGCTGGGTACCAGCCCACAAGGGCCCCCAGAGTTTGCAGGGTAGTTGAACTGGCCAGGGCTTGTGGATCTAAGCTGGTTAGGAACCTATGCAATGTTGTTTGGAATGCGCACGGAAGTAGAACATGGTCTAAGCAACTTCCATGGGCCTGCCCACAACCTGGAGCTGCCAGAAGAAGCTGGCAGCAGTCCTGGCCCTGGGCTTATCCTGCCCAACTCCAAAATGGCTCCCAGTCAATTGCTGTCTCCCATGGGGGGATCAAGTCCCCTACACTCACCACCAGCCAGTGCAGATCTCCTTCTGCCACTCTCTTCCACCAGCGTGCCTCTCTGCTGAGACCTCTGGGGTCGACTGTGACAGTAACAGCAACTGTGTATCCCCACGCTCAACAGCTCTTCTCACAGGGTGAGTCTGGCTCCAGGCTATGGTGCTGCCAGCCACCACCTTCTTCTTCATTTAAATTCTTCTTTTTATTCTCTCTGTGGGCTTCAGTTCATATTTTACATTCTTTCATATTTTAGACACTTCCTTCCTTCTTGCCCTCTCCATGATGTTGTATTCCAGCATCTGAACTGTTTCTCTCAGAGAGACTGTTTACTCTGCTGCTTACTGTTCTGCTCTCTTTCTGGAAGTCTGGTAATGCTAATGGTTAATGCTTGGTGTATAAATAGGTGTTCAATAAATGTTAATAAGGTGTAAGTGTTCAATGTGAGAGGAAGAATGCTATAGATACCAAGGGTTGGCTTTTCAGGATCACTCAACCTGGGATCTTCAGAATCAAATTCATTTTAATACAATAGGGCTCAGGGAATATTTAATTTAATACAATAGGGCTTTTCAGGATCACTCAACCTGGGATCTTCAGAATCAAATTCATTTTAATACAATAGGGCTCAGGGAACCTGTAAGTGCAGGAGTATTGTCTGGCACATTGTTGAGACACTCCCAAACATCCAGTGACTTCTTGGATAATTACCCCTGTGGATTCCTGTAGAAAGACCACTAGGGATGTGGCCAACACTCATTCTCATAAGTCTAGTGAGACTGGTAACCTCTTAGTACTCAGAGAAGGGACCTCGGCCATCTTCTCTCAGTAGCAGGAGACCATCTCTTCCTTCTCTGAACTTCTCTTTAATTTCTGTAATTGCAAATTTTTCCTCTTCCTGTGCCTTATGATCTTCATTTATTCAAAAATAGTTTTGGACATCAACAATGTAGTTCAAGCACTGAGAATGTCACAAGGTGATTTGCATCATTATAAAGGAGATAAAATCCCAGAGAGTCAGGAAAGAGGTGGCATTAGTGCTTGGGTCCCTCCCATTAGGACTGTGTCTGTGCACACAAGGCAGGAGGGCCCAGTAAGCAGAGGGAACCAAGGACAAAGATCCTGCAGTGAGAAAAAGCTGTGACCCCAGAAGAGCCCAGGGGCCAGTGAGGCAGTGCAGAATAAGCTGGGTAGGAGATACAGACAAAGATGGGCAGGGAAGTTGTATGGGGCCTCATAGCAACAGAAGGAAGATAGACTTAGTACTTAGGGCATTTGAGTCTTATAACAGACAGCATGTTGTGTGCCTCTTTCTGGATCCTGATCTCTCATTCCATCCGGAAACTGGCTGATCACCTATCACAATGCCATAGACACAGCAGACACAATAAAGAGCTGCTGGAAGTGATGGTATTCTCTGTTGTCTTGGGTCTGCAATACAGGATGAATTAGTGAGTAGACTTGGAAAATAAGAACTAGTGGAGCTCCCTGCTGACAATTCATTTGTGCACTTGATTTTACATTTGGAAGTTTCTCTTTATAAAAGTAAAATATTGGGTCTTACCTAATACAGGACATGATTTCCTGAGATTGGTTATGTAGCCTAAATTTTATTTAACATTAATCATTTTCTACAATATAGACCTATTATAAATGTGAATAATGAATCCTCTATCATTCAAATACAAGGTACATTTTTGTAAATGTCCAGTGCATTTACGTGGACCCAGCATCTTTGGCTGCCCATACTGTCTGACTAACTGTTAGTAACCTCTACCTGAGCCTGGCTTTCCCTGACCAATGATAGCAGGAAATTACTGCATTTCATAGCAAAAAGCTGAGTAAGAAGAAAGACTTTATTTATCACTACATAGGGAAGTTATCTAGGTTTTTAAAACACTGGGCATCTATAGCTATTGTATGAAAAACTTTATACACATTCTTTATTCATTTTCCATGTGAGAGATGAGGAAACTATGGTCAGAGAAATGATGATTGTCATGTAAGTCCTGGTAACAACAAAGATATTAACCAAGGTTTTCTTTTGTTTGTTTGTTTGTTTGTTTTTTGCTTTTCTTCAGCTGTGGAGCTGCACAGATATTACTTATATTGCCATTCTAGCTTGGGGTGGTACAACTTCATTTTAATATTTTGACACAAGCCTGGGCATCCAACTCACAGCGTACAGCACACTAGGTTTGATTGTCTAGATAGGGCTATACTGTTGACTGGGGTGTTACAAAGGAAAATGAACATAGAAAGGAAGACCTGTGAAATAAAGCTAGCTCATTTTCAGTCTATGGTTTCCCTATCTCAGTGACTTCCACCAAGATGTGCTTTATAAAAAGACTTGTTTCCATCCCATCCTAGAGATTGGCCCATAGGACTGTGGTAAGACCTGGAGATTTACATATTTAAAAAGTGCTTACCAAGGGTTATGATACGTAGCCAGTTTAAGAATACAAAATGTCTTGTCTTGTGTCCCAGCCTGCCTCACTAACACATATGCTAGTTTTCCTCTGCTACTCAGGGGATCCTCCAAGAGTTTTAGACCCCTAGAACCCCTGACTCAAAAGAAAATAAGGAGTTCCTCCAAAAACATGTTCTGCTAACATTTTGTTTGTTGATAAAGGCAATTTCTTGATAAGGAAAGCAACATCTATTCTGCAGCCCTTAAGCAGGTAATATTAATTTTGGTACATTGCAATCAATCCAACATTCAAACAGGAAACAGACTGGGGAATCATAATATTATTGTAACCAAAAGTCCAGAGTACCCCAACTGTCTCCCATCCTGAAAACTGGTGGTCCTGGGCTCCATTTACTAGTGGTCCTGCTATTTGTTTCTGAGGTGGGTAAAGTGACCTTGCAATGGCAAACAGAAACACCAAAATGTCACCAGGATTTGGAGGCAAATTTATTTAACTTTGATGGACACTGGCTGGGATCATTTACAAAATATCAGGACTCAAAGACTCAGGGAGGAAAGTTTTTATGAGGTTTCAAAGGGGAAGTATGGAGGTAAAGTACTTGGCTGTCTTTGATCGGTTCTTACAGTATGCATCATAGTGATTAGCCATTTCTAGGAGACAATAGTAACAGGAACTGTAACAGGAACTGAAGTAAAGTGGAGGTTGCCTGGCGACTAGCAGAAACTGAAATATACTGGTTGGGGGATGCATTTTCTGCTACATTTCTCCTCTCTTTTAGTTTCCTGGCAAATCTTTGCTAGGCACATTATATGTGATCTTTTGAGATGAACTGGGTAAGTCAATTAATTATACAAGGCCCAACTAGAAGCAGTAACATTAGGGCTGTCAGTGGTCCTAGGATGAGCCCTAGCTAAGTTTCCCAAGATTGGGAAATTTTCTCACCAGGAGTTTGTGGGTTGTTATAGAGTCTCTATAGAGAGGTTGTTATAGAGTTGTTATAGAGTGTTATTATAGAGTCTCTCCCTACATCACTTTTTAGGAAGGCACATGATTTAGGCCCATCTGTTTTATAACACTGCTCTAGCAAGGGAGTGAAGGAGTTAATCTGATCTAGGAGAGTGTCCAGCATGTCTTGGATGCTTGTAAATCTTGGTCTATTGTAGAATAAGGGAAAGGGTTGTTTTCTATTTTCTCGGGGCAACCATTCATATATATAAGGCAAAAATTACAGCCAGCAGGAGAGCAGGGAGCAAAACCAAGCTGGACAATACAATAGGAATAATGCACTGAAGTATGGAGCAAGCCTGTGAACAGAGCCCTCAGGCTTCAGCCATGCATGGACTGGTCAGCATCTGGGGTGATCAGAGCAGGGTTTTGAGTGAGCTTCAAAGAAACTATCTGGTCCAGGTAAACTCTCCAGCAATAGTCTGGGTGGGCTCTTTTAACTTTGGAAAAGTGGATCTAAAACTGGATTTTAGAAACTTTAAGAGCTGTTGAGGTAGTTATTATGTACCTGGGTTATTTACAAGTGCATGGGTCTCTACAGGTATAGCTGGTCTTGTAGCTCAACTTTTATGGAGCTGGTTACAAGCTGTTTCTGTAGGGTTATGTTTTTATTTCTTTAATTCTTTCAGAGATTTGTAGTTTATGTATTGTATAGTTCTGTGAGTTTTAAATTACCTCTCTTACAAATATGCAGGCCTGTTGTCACTGCCAATGGTTAAGGGTAGGCCATATCTAGGGATGATTTTTTACAGCAGGATCTTACAAACCTCTGTTGTCTTCTCAGTGCAGATGGAGAATGTCTTGAGCCAGCCTGAGTAGGTGCATATAAGAATCAATACATATCTGTAGCCCTTATAAGACTTTACTTTAATGTTTTTGAAGGGTGATGTTTCAGTCAATCAGATACTCTGTAGGGGCTTAGGACTCTGGACTGGTTTGTTTTGAGTACAGGTTTGGTGTCACTGGCAGATAGTGGAGCTGATGCTGGCTAGGCATGGGATGTCATGGCTTTTTCCTTTGTGGCTCAGGATGTTTTATTGTTTTGGTGGGTTTTAAAACAGCAGCAGGAAACAGTAGACCCTTTCATTCTTAGACCAATTGAGGGCTTACATGAGGGTTTATAGTTTAGTTTGTTGTAAAGATTGTCTCTGTGGGAGAGCCTTGGCCAAAGTAACCTTGTCCAAGGTGATCACAGCATATCTAGCCTGTCAGACTCCACTCCTAACAGAGCTACTTCCATTCATAAACAGGAACTGTCAGGGGGTTCATTTATAAGTCTGGTTGGCTGGGGAACAATTCATCAGTCAGTGTCAAGCCATCATGGTCTGGTGGGCCCTGCTTGGTGGGCAGATACATGGAAGGATTGAGTGGTTTTGTTGCTGTAAGAGTCAGGCTAGGATTTTTGCATAAGAGTCCTTGGTACTGGGTGACCCAGCTACTGGAGCCACAGTTATTCAGGAGGCTCAGTACAGCATGTTAGATTTTGTCTTAGGGCAAGTTTTCAGTCTTTTGATCGGAAGGACAGTGACTATTAGAGCACAGAGGCAAAGGGGAGGCAGCCCTTAGGGACCAGATCCATGGGTATTTGCACAGGTAGATTACCAGGCAATCCCAGCAGGAACAGTCTGAGTAAGCATCTTGGAAGCTACATGTCACCAATCAAATCCCAGATATCTGGCTTTTTGTTTATAGATTTGTGTCTTTTCTCAAGATACCTTGTAGCTAGTTTCTGCCAGATATTGCAGCAGAGTTTTTGTGCCTTTCCAGCAGGCAGCTTCAGTGTCATTAATCAGAAGTGCAGTGATATTTTGTGTGGGGAAACTAGTGAGGTCAGTTTTGAGGGCTCTCCAAAGAGGATAAATAAGTTTTTGAACCTCTGGGAAATTGAGTCCAGATCAGTTGACTTTTGAGTCCAGAACTGTAGTCAAAAAAGGGCTGGCTGGCAAGAGCCAACTGAAGGCAGAATAAAGCATTCTTTAAATCTAGGTACATATATTAGCCGGTTATAAGTGGCAAAAGACTGAAGCAATGTATATGGGTTTGGGACTGCAGGATAGAGGGCAACTGCAGCAGCATTGACAGCTCAGAGATTTTGACCTGGGTAATAGTCCTCACTGTTTCTTTACCGGCAGAAGAGATGTATTTTAGCAGTTTGACAGTCTACAAGCATTTTATGGTTTTGAAGTCTCATTCTTTTTTCAGGGGACGGTGACAGTAAGTGGAAAATGTGGTTGTGGAACTGGAAGGGACAGAGAAACAGGCTGTTTCAGAGAAAAGGTGCTGGTGGCTTGGCCAAATCTGTTACCAGAGCTTCCCCAAAAACAGTGGGAGGGTTTTTAAACTTTTGTGGCAATTGAGTCCAAGTGAGTTGGATTTTATCGTCCTGTTTCAACATCTTCCTAGTCAAAAACAAAAGGGGTTGGCTTATGAGAGCAATCTACAAGCAGAAGAAAGCACCTTTTAAATCTAAACATGTAAACCAGGTGGCATCTGAAGGAAGCAGTCCAAGAAGGGTGTGTGGGTTGGGAACTGCAGAGTGCAAGGCGATGATTGCCTTGTTGATGGCATGGAGATCTTATACTGGCTGGTAATCCCCATTGGGTGTTTTTACTGGGAGGAGAGGAGTGCTGCAAGGTGATTAACAGTCTATCAGGATCCCAAACTGCTTTAGGCAGCTGATGTGTGGCTAATACCTGTTTGTGCTTCCCATGACATAGGATATGGGAACACAGTTGTGGCCAGGTGCAAAGGTGAGTCCTCAGCCCATACCTCTGGGAGGAGAGTTTTCAAAATTTCGGGATTGCAGTTATCTGTCTGAGGCTGATCCAGGCATCATCTTTCCTCTCAGGGAACAATCTGAGTTAAGACCAACTTTGAAGATGCAGGGTTAAAAGACAGGGAGGCTGTGAAGGAGGTGGTTGCTTCTAACTTGAAGGAGATCTTTTCCCAGAAACAGTATAGGGACTGGCTTATACAGGAATTTACGTTTGATGAGATGTCCTCCCAGGCTGCAAGTTTGTGCCTAGCAGAAGGGAGAGAGGCAAGAGTCTCAGTTGCCCCAGTGATGGTAACCTTTTTCTGAGAGAGGGGGCTTTTGAAGGCAGAGAGTTCTGTTCTACTGTCTAGTAGGAAAGTCATAGATTCACCCCCATATGGATGAGGACTGTGGGCTCCTGGTGACTCAGCTGAAGAAGGCAGCTTGGTCTGGCCTAGTCTGAACCCATCAGATTGATGAAAGAGTTGCTATCTGATTCAGGCTGAAGCATTTGAGAGTCCTTATCTTTTAGTCTGATTGTGCACTTTAGTGTCCATAGCCCCCATAACTTGCATATTGATCAGGGCTTTATCAGGCTTCTGGGTAACTTTTGACATATCGATGGGCTTTTTGCCCCCTCTTTGATGCCTTTGAGAAGCACTTGACTGGGTTGCTTTGTTTCTTTTTGTTGACTGGAGAGCTGATCTGGTTGGAGCTGCAGCAGAGTCTGCCAAGGTGGAATTCTCAGGTCTTGTTCAGGCTCAGGGAGCGGCAGTTCAATTTCACTTTAACTCTGTAATCACCAGAAAATCCCCCTTTAAAAACATTTCTTGGGTCTGCAGTCAGAGACTGTGGGTTTTGACTAATTAGCTCCCATTTCTGACTTCCTATGTGTGTGTTGTGTACCCTTGAACAATGATACAACAGATAAAGAGTGGGTGCCCCTCAGAGAGAGAGAGAGAGAGTTCAGATGCCCAACTGGTTGCTTGTCTCTTGGCAATTTTGGGGCCATCTGTACTATGGAGAAGTGTTGTTAGGTTCTCCGTTTTGTCCTTATTAGTCACGTTCATGGAACTGCAGGTTAGAGCCCAATCAAATTCTGTAGTTTGGAGAGGGATTCCACCTCCTCATCATGGAGTACAGATGGGATGGTCCATTGCTTTCACCATCTGTTGCAAACACTCAAACAGTCATTCAGCAGGTTCTCAGAGGTTAAAACAGTCCTGCCCCCAAACCACAGGGAGATCTAACTAAAGAGAGTTGATAAGGCTCTCCTTCTGCCTGAACTGAGCAGGCATAGACTGAAACTAGTGCCCCCAGGGCACCTGTCTTACAAACAGATAAGCAGGGAGTCAAGCAGGCAGACTGTATTCTCCTCCCTTTTGTGTCTGATGTGAGCCACTTGAATGGGGAGCTGGGAATTCTCCTCCAGACCTACAAGGGAACTTGAGAAAACTTGAGGGCATGACTTCCTGTCAGGACCTGGAGAGGTCTTTCCTATGTCTGTGAGGGCCACAACCTGTGACCAAATAAGTCAGCATGGTTGGTCTTCCCAGTCAATGCACCATATGCAAATGCAAACAGAAACACTGAAAAGTCACCCAGGATTTGGAGGCAGATTTATTTAACATCAATGGGCACTGACCAGGATCATTCACAAAACATCAGGATTTAAAGATTCAGGGAGGGAGGTTTTTACAAGGTTGTAAAGGGGAAGTACAGAGGTAGAGTGCTTGTCTGTCTTTGATCAGTTCTTACAATATGCATCATAGTGACCGGCCATTTCTAGAAGACGTAGTAACAGGAATTGTAACAGGAACTGAAGTAAACTGGAGGTTGCCTGGCAACTAACAGCAACTGAAGTATACTGGCTGGGGGTGATGCATTTTCAGCTACAGTTTGTTGACAGTATATATTACTGAGTCTGATATAGAAGAATTGGCACTTCAATAATTGTTTTCCCTAAATGATGTAACAAAAGCCCTTGTTCAAACTTTAGTTTTGGAATCAGATAAATGTAAGTCATAAATGACTTGTACATTTCAAAACTTTCTTGAATGTATTTCTTCCTATATAGAATAGGGATAGAAAATACCCACCTTGTATGGCTATTTTATATGAAAAGAGATTATATAATTAAATCACTGACCTTTAAACTTGGGTGCATATTGGAATAATCTACAGAGTTAAAATATTACTGTTTGTATTCCACCCCTAGGGGTCTTGATTGAATGAGTCTGGTATTCTAGCTGGGCATTAGGACTTTTATGAGTGTTTAGGTGATTGTAAATGCAGGCTAGGTGAGAGAGAGAGAGAGAAAGACTGATCTAAAGCACCTGGCTTGTGCCAGATGCATCAAGTGGACAATCAATAAAGCCAACATGGAGGACTTGGAAGTAGGACTGACATTTGATGTCTCAGAAATAATTTGGAGAATTATCTCTAGGTCCTCATACTTCAAACCAATTTTCTAGACTACTTTTCAAATGGCTTTGGATGGATCTTTTTTCATTAGTGACCATGTTCATGAACTTTTTATTGCTTCCATTGGTTGATCAATTAAATGTTTCTAAGTTCAGGTCATGAGAATTGACCTTAGTGGTAGGACAAACTAGTGGGTCTCAGAGCTACAGAGAATATGGGACAGGACTTAAGCATCTTTTAATTCTCAATGATAGTGTCTGGCACTGATAGTTGTCTAGTCATACTGAACAACAACAACAACAACAACAACATGATTTTAATTCCTTATTGCAAGCTTATTTGGTTTGAAATGAATTCCCACTGTTTCTCCCATCCTTGAGTCCCTCAGGCTGGAGCTATAGAACCTGGAGTGTCCCTCCCATGCTGTGTTATGCAGGAATTGCTTGCAGACTAACAGGAGAACCTTAGCCAAATGGGATGCAGTCTGCAAACTGAGTATAAATGGAGGTGGTAGAGTAAAATCCTGGCTTGAATAGAGCATTTTTCTCCAGATTTTTAGCCTTTGAATTGTCAAAGTTATCTTTGCTGGTTGGCTCTTTTTGCTCTAGTTGAGCAAGGAAGTGGCTTCCTCCTTTTTGACTCAAGAGACCTTTGTTAATGATGGTGATGAGATGTCACAGGGGAATACAGACTAGTCTCCACCAGAAGAGTATTTCCATGCATGAGGTGTCAGTACACCTGAACGTGTGTGTGCAAATACACAAGGTATAGGTCAACATTTCCACCTCCAAAAAGAATTTGAGGAGTCTTGACATGAGAATGAGGATGTCCCTGGAGAAAAGCAACATTCTTAACAGGGCAAGTTTTTTGATCCTTAATCACATTTCAATCAAAAGCAAATCTAACATTCTGCACATAAATAGGAGAGTCACTCATCGGAAGCTTGAGTGATGTAAGACAACTGAACAAAAGGGTCGTGTGACAAGGTGTTTGCCTTTTTTATGCAAATGTAAAATAATTATTCATGGAGTTTTATTTTAGGAGAGTAATTTTAAATGGCAAAACTATTTAAGTTTTCTTTCACATGTGCACAAATATCTTAAAACCTTTTGGGAACAAGGCGGAGGTATAATTATGCATTGTTAAGTGTGCAGGTGTAGATGTGCTTGAACACACATGCCCATTTTCACTGAGAATTCAGTATTGACTCACGGTCAGTTCTCACCCAGTGAAGGGTCTCCTGGCTTAGAAAAATCACAGGATTACTGCTACTATGTAGAAATCTCATTGCTGTTTATCCTGGAATGCCTTGGACTCCACATGAAGATGGTAGATAAGCTGAGGTTGTCTATCAAAACCAGTAATTAGTTTTGTTTACTTTCAACTGTCTTCAGTACAAATAGCTTTCTTTCTTCCTTATTGTTATGGAAAATATCAAAATACAAAAAGTAGATTGGAGGGCTGGGGATCTAGCTCAGCGGCCTAAGTGCCTTCCTGGCAAGCACAAGGTTGTGAGTTCAATCCCTGGTGCCGGAAAAAAAAAAAAAAACAGTTTCCAAAAAGTAGATTGGCAAAACTATTTAAGTTTTCTTTCACATGTGCACAAATATCTTAAAACATTTTGGGAACAAGGTGGGGGTATAATTATGCATTAAATGTGCAAGTGTAGGCGTGCTTCAACATACACACCCAAGACTATAACCAGTCTCTCTGTATTCATCACCCAGCTTCAGTAGTTATCAACTTATGGCTCGTGGTTTTATCCACAATAATACATCTCTACTTCCAGGTTAATTCAAGGCCAATCCAAGATATAATATTGTGTTATCAAAGCTTTTTGGGTTTTATGCCAATATTGAAATAATCATTTATAAATCAAAAGTATTTCCCACTTCCTATGTAGCTATAAATTGCCAGATTGATTCAATCCAGTTACCAGAGGAATAAAAGTAAATTGTTTGGCTGAATTTAATTTCATATTTTAAAAATACTTTGCCCTAGCTGGGCGTGGTGGCTCACGCCTGTAATCCCAGCACTTGGGAGGTTGAGACAGGTGGATCATTGTGAGTTCGAGACCAGCCTGGGCTACAAAATGAGCTCAAGGCCAGCCAGAACGGCATAGTGAGACCCTGTCTCAAAAACAGGGCTGGGGCTCTAGCTCAGCAGTCTAAGCACCTGC